>JAVJIF010010873.1:0-156698 GCA_038442645.1 Agave tequilana | reverse complement strand
ATCTCTCCAGAAGCAGAAGGTACTGATGCTGAAGAAGAAACTTCAGAAGCTGTAGAGCCACCTTCTAAACGCATTAGAAAGTAGGACTTTGGAGATGACTTCATCACCTGCAACGTAGAAGGAGATCTACTAACTTTCAAAGAAGCAGTGCAATCCAAAGATGCTATTCTGTGGAAGAAAGTCATTATTGATGAAATAGACTTATTGGTTTAGAATCACACCTGAGAATTGGTGGATGTGCTAGAAGGTGCAAAGCCTATCAGCTGCAAGTGGATCTTCAAAAGAAAGCTACGACCTGATAGTACCATAGAAAAGTACAAGGCTAAACTGGTAGCAAAAGGCTCCTCTTAAAAAAAGGTATTGACTTTTTAGATATTTATGCACAAGTTTGCAGAATTACTACCATCAGAGTGTTGATTGTATGGGCGGCCATCAAGAAGTTCATTCACCAGATGGACGTGAAAACAGCATTTTTAAATGGAGATCTCACTGAAGAAATTTACATGAAAAAATCAAAAGGACTTGATGCTCCTATAGACAAGGTATGCAAGCTAACAAAGTCTTTATATAGTCTTAAGCAGGCTCCAAACTCTGGCATGAAAAGTTTGACAAGATTGTTCATAGTAATGGGTATCAAGTCAGTGAATCTGACAAGTGCCTATACATCAAAGTTGCTGAAGGAAAGGTAGTAGTGATCTGCCTTTGTATAAATGACATGCTCATCGAGACTGACTTAGAGATAGTGAAATATACCAAGAAATTTCTGTCGCTCAGTTCAGCATGAAGGATCTTGGGACTGCGGACGTGATTCTCAGAATCAAAATCTTGTACACAAAAGATGGAATTGGATTATCCCAATCTCATTACATAGAGAACATGGTGAAGAAGTATGGCTACTTCGACATGTCAGAGTTGTCTGTGCCATATGATTACAACAAGAAGCTTTGACCCAACACTAGAAGACCAGAAAGATAGCTAGAGTACTCAAAGATTATTGGTAGTCTTATGTATGAAATGAGTTGCACAGGGCCAACATAGCATTCTCTGTTGGAATGCTTAGCAGATTTACAAGCAATCCTGGAAAGTCTCATCGGAATGTTGTTTAGAGATTAATGAGGTACTTAAAGGCAACTTTGAATCTAAGCCTGCTCTACACCGGATATCCAGTTGTGATCGAAGGATTCTCAGACGCAAGCTGGTGCTCGGAACCAGATGAGTGCAGATCCACTGAAGGCTTTGTCTTCACCATAGGTGAAGCCGCTATTTCATGAAAGTCTAAGAAGCAAACTCTGATTGCACAATCATCGATGGATTCTGAGTTTTTTGCATTAACTGTTACAGGAGATGAGATTGAGTGGCTCAGTTGTTTTCTCCGAGACCTTCCCTTGAAAGAATTGCAAGGTGCAATTACTATCGATTGTGATAATTAAGCAACGAGTGTTGTGACAACAAACTCGTTATCCAACGGAAAGAAACGAACCATTCGTCTGAAGCATGGCTATTTGAATGAGCTTATATGTCATGAAGTCATCTCAGTGATTGATGTCCGGTATTCAGATAATGTTGCGGATCCTCTAACTAAAGGCTTGAAAAAGAAATTAGTTGAAAGGACTTCTGCTGGAATGGGTCTCAAGTCATTGTAAGTTTTATGTACATTTACCATTTATATCAAGTTATTAGTTCAAAGTTCATGCTACTAATAATAAGATATTTGGTTCAAAAATTAAGACAAACTTACATGCATATATCCTACCATGTGAAAGGATGATTTTTAAGCCTTAATGAGTCGATCAAAGCATTTCCGATGCAGGGTGTTGGGTAGGAAACACATCTAAAGGACTCACCTATGCTTGAGTGAAGATTTGGCTCTCTCCTATGGGAACTTATAAAAAGTACCTAGAGCTCTCGCAGAAATCAGGACATGCACGTGACCATAAATGTGCAAGCACTCAAGCAAACTTGTGGTTCAAAGTGATGACTACCACAGTCAGGTTTTAATCTCGTGTGATCGCTAGATTATAAGAAAAGTACTGGTTCAAAACTAAGTTCACTATGTACCTATCTTCTATTCAGTTGGTCTAAAAGGGATTCAAGTCCTAGTGACATCTACCTTACGCACAATGATTATAACTTTCTTGATAGTTTGTAAACTTATGGGGGATTGTTAGATATTTTGTGCAAAAATTGATTTTTCAAAACATAAAATAGTTTTCAAACTATATGTATTTCATTTACATATATTGGTAATAACATTTAAACCTTTGCCATACTAAAATGATTTTAGCTAATAATTCTCTCCCATAAGTACAAACTAGTTGGGCAAGGGTTAAGTATGGTTAATGCAACCAAGACCTTTCAACTTCTTACATTGAATCTAGACACAAGACTCTTGCAATCCCTCATTATGATTTGATAACACTTTGGGCTCCCTCATTTAGTGCTTATAACCCTTGAGCTTCTCTTATTAAATGGACTAATGACCCGTGGGCTACATTCATTGAATCAAGACATAACCCTTTGGCTTTCTCTCATTATGAGTTGGTGACTCTTGGGCTAGATTCATTGAATCTAGACAAGCTACTTGAGCTACTTTCATTAAGAAATGATGACCCTTGAGTTACTAATGGAGTCCTATAAATAGTCTCCATTGTAGTCCATTTGGAATATGACAAAAATAAGAAAAATATCACATAATTTACAAGAGTGTGTCCAGTTGTAAATACAGCTTTGTCCTGCATTAGACCGAGGAGGTCACTTGCTTGTTCAGATCGAGGAGATCACCGAAAAATCTGGTTGGTGCACACCAGAGTTCTTCAACTGTTGTTCCTGAGGGCAATTTAGCTTTGGGATCCTTGTACCGGAGTAAGTCAAATATTGTTTCAAGCACAGCGTTCAAGGACGCACAACAGCTCTACTACTTAGGAACACTCCGACCTTGGAGTCGCCTTCTCGGAGTCACTCCGCAATTCGAGAACACTCCAATCTCGTGTTACAATTTACAACGTAAAAGGAAAGTCTACTTCTCTCTAGTTTGTATTTCCCATTTTGTTCTAACAGTTTATTTATTGGTGTCTGTCCCTTCCCTTGTGTTGATATCTTGTTATTTCAAGTTTCAAAAGGCAAGAGAGTTTCAATCACTAAAATTTTTAGCCTGCACAAATGAAATTGTGTAGACCAATCCCAAAATAAATTCAAGTTAAAAGCTCAAAATAAGCTAAACCTTGAATCAAATCCTGCAGTGACTACAGAGATCAATCTCCACATTGACATGCAAAAATACATCAGAATAGATCAAAAGATAATAAGAGCATAAGAACATGATATTGCACTCATTATGGATTTCCAATAAAGTCTAGTCATAGGAGCATACCTTTCTTTCCATCGAATCTTTTATCATCAGGCATACCATCTAGGCGATACTGTTTTAACTGCACCTCTACTTCCTCTGGAGTTGCTTTGTTTTTTCTAACAACAGCATTTGCCTCGTCATACAGGCTACTACGAGCTCCATGTTCAGAAATGGCTAGGATGGAATTTGTGCGCCAAAGAAGTGCTTCCAGAACGCCTAGTGGATCTCTTCGAAATTGGGACTTTGAATCCACCCAAATTGAATATCTTGCTTGAGGAAAGAGTCGATGGCTCAACATCTGAAGTGATTTTAAGCAAAATCATGTAAATTGATAAACCATATGATTAGAAGAAACCAGAAGATGTATAAAGAAAATTCAACAACTAATCATATAAAGCTATTGGAGTTTTGACAAAAGGGTACATAGGATTTTTTTTTTTTTTTAATAAAAAGATGGCTAGATGGATGTACATAAAAGAGATATCCACAGTTTGCAAGAAAGATGAGTTGTGTCAATATCCTTGTTTGCAAAACCAAAATTATGATGCATCAAGGGTTGCCACAAATGATCTCAACTAATTATTGTTACTTTATTACCAAAATCAGCATCAAACACATTAGAGAGGGGAAATATTATAACTCAAGTAGTTTTCATATGCAGTGCAGTGCAAGTGAGCAGCAGTTATTTGAAGCATAGGGAAGACACTTTGAAGAATGAATAAATCCGGCACAAAAGTAGAAAGTTACCAACAACAACATAATATATAATGGGTAAAGTGTTCCTAGTAGATCTCCTTAGATTATAATCTAAGGAGGCAGCTTAAAACTCTAATATCCCGATTTTTTTCCACGATCCGATCACACATTATCATCTTTATGTTTTGAAATGTACACATATAAAAAATCAAGTAATTTGAAGTTCGTTTAGTCATTAATCAAATCGTTCCATTTTATTCTACTATTAAAAAACCGTTAATGTTTGAACCCAAGAAAATAGAGTAAACAAACTCCAGATCACTTGATTTTTTATATATATACATCTTAAAATATGAAGATGATAATATGCGGCTGGATTATTAAAAAAAATCGGGATGCTGGAGTTTTAAGCCGCCCAATCTAAGGAGGCATACTAGAAACACCTCTCTCTCTCTCTCTCTCTCTCTCTATTATATATATATATATATATATATATATATATATATATATATATATAGAGAGAGAGAGAGAGAGAGAGAACTTGTGTCATTCTAGAAGGATTCGAGCTACTCAAATACAACTCTTCCGCATCCGAATGCAAAATCCACTCCGTTGAAGTTGACCTACATTATTTCAAGTAACTAGAAATCAAAAATCATGTTTTTTAATACTTTTGCCCATCCATTAAGTAGGCACAAAATGAACGGCCAAAATAGTGAGTTGGTTAGTTTAACGGTGTAGAATATTTGAAATCCAACAAAAATTGGTGTGTGAGGGTTTTTAAGTGTTTAGATTATGAAGAAATGGTCGGATCGAGAATTTGTATGTCTAAAGACATAGATCTAAGCAATATGCTATTTTTGGTCGTCCATCCTGCGCCTACTTGATGGATGGGCAAAAAATATTCAAAATATATGATTTTTTATTTTTAGTTACTTGAAATAATGTAGATTAACTTCAACCGAATGGATCTTACATTCAGATGTAATAGGATTGTATTTGAGTGAGAAGGATTCAGCCTTGAATCTTTCCGGAACGACACAAGTTTATCTCTCTCTCTCTTTGTGTGTGTGTGTGTATATACACACATATATATTGAAATCCGTCAGGGTATCTGGAGCCTACAACGCGGACAACGAGTGTGACCCCCCGACTAATCCCACGGGTCCCCTAGCCCCCGCCCTAAGAGTTTTCCACCACTGAACAGGGCCAATCGCGAGCTGAAGCCCGGAGGCAAAATATGTCCACCAAGGGCCTTGAACCCAAGCCACTTGGGGAGCAAACCCAATGACTTGCCACTAGGCCAGCTAGGGGACCTAACTGTCTACACACACACATATACATATATATGTGCGTGTGCGTGTGTGTGTGTATATGTATGTATATATATAATACTTTTACATCTCATCAAGTTTTTTGATTATGGCTGCTGCTAGAAAGAAAAAGTGAAATTCACAATGATTCTACTCTTCACAAAATTCAGTCACTATGAAAAGGGTAAGAAAAAAAATGTTCACTACAACATTTTGAAGATGCACTCAAGGAACCATCAAGGGTAGTATTGCAAAAATCTACAAACTTATTGTACCTTGGGGATTTTCCCATTTAAACGCTGATCTGAGAAAGGAAGATCCTTAATAACAATAATACGCCATCTACCAATCATATGTTTCTCATTAATTTTTATTCCTTCTGCTTCCTGTGCAGAGAGAGTAATTTCATCCCAAAATGCCACATAGCAAACCTGCAGCATAACTAAAGCTATATATAAAAAAAAGAAAATAATAATTCAAATTAAACAAGCATAATCATTGAATGTTACGAGAGAACCTTTTCCAGTGATGCTTCTGTCATCCCAATTGGCTGGTATAGATAATCCCCGCCACCAAATGCACATGTAGATAAACAGCCTTGCAAGTTTCCATGTAACTTTTGTCATCTTCAGAAATTTTGAACCCCCCGTGATCACTGTAGAATCCACAATGCACCACAGCAGTTTCATTCGCCTGAAAATAATCATATACGCGCATGACCAATATGCTAAAATGAGGTGAAAACACAATCAGCAAGAGAGGAGATCCATCAGAAGGCAATATTAGCCACATGAAAAATGCATTTTCCAGCAAATGAAAATGTAGAATTGCACTAAAAATGGGTACCCAAAAAGTTTTAATGGACAAAAAAAAATGCTACATTGAATAGAATAGGTTAACTGCAGAGTATAACCTTGAAACTTTCTTCTCTTTCTTGATTTGTTTGAAATCCAGTGAATAGATTAAACCTCGTAGCTTCTGCATTCTGTCTTAACAATGAAATGTTGCCTCCCATATGATACTTATCAGAATCTGACTTATACACCACCCTCTTGATGGGTGACTTGGGCTCCACACTATCAGGGAACTCCAGATTCTGTATTTTGTCAGGGCCAAGTAATTTCAAGCAAGCTGGTCAAATTCACATAAAAACTAAATCAAACACATAGTTTTTAAGTAAAATCAAATATCAAACTTATTTTGAAGAGAATCAGTAAGAAAGAAGTTGAAGCTGACTGCAAATTTTGCTGCATATAGCAGAGGCAAAGAATCTAAAAGATGAAAAATAGAGAATTTGAATAATCGGTTTCAAGGAATTAAGCAACCAAACCATGCAAGTTTGGCATCACTACGGATTGATATCTACTTTTTGAATTTCGAGTCAGTCACCAAACTTTCAATACATCCAAAAATGCTATCAGGCCTAGAGCTCACTAGATAATAAAGATTATTCAAGTTATCTATTTCATGAAGCTGAAACGAGGTCAATAGGGGTAGAGATGCCTAGCAAGAACTAGTCGCAGACTCGCAGGAACTTTTGTAACAGATAAAATTCCAGTTCTAAGGCTACTACAATCAAACTATTAAAGGATAACCATCTGAATAGAAATTTAAACTAGCATCGTAAGAGAATTCTCTAGTGCCTCGCTGATCTGGCATTATGAGTATTCTTCAAAGACAAATGGACATCCCCTTTTCTCCAAACTCTTTTTAAAACATTACCTGTTGTCTGCGCAACCAGCAACAACATGCACATTCCTATAGCACTTAGCACCACTACCAATGCACTTAACAACATGCACATTCCTCATATTTCTAATTTGATTAAGTAACTTTGGCAGATATGAATGGTTGCATGACGCATGGACTAGGCGCCGCTCATGCTAAGTGTAATTTCTTAAGGTTGAGACTATATACTCCTAGCTAATCTTGATTTCATCTACAGCATGTCACACCCAAGCTGAGTTATTTAACATTGGTTCCTATGCCACAAGATGCACATACACACTTAGCTCAGGACTGGTTTGGTCCAATGCATGTCATCTCAGCTGTCATACTTAATGTTGGTGGTCACACACACACACGCACACGCACACGTGCGCGCGCACTTATATATTAGGGAGAAATGTAGAAAACTCCCTGAAATTTGAATGGAGAGAGAGAAAAAAACCCCTCCTACCTTTTGCCTTTCCAAAAAAACCTTATTAATACACATAACTAATGCCCCCATCCCCTTGTACCATTTTTTAAGCGACACATGGGTAATTTGGTAGGACTAATCTCTAATTTGCCCTTCCACTCTCATCTGCTTCTTTCTCTTGGACCCTTCAGATCAACAAAAAAAAAAGTTCATTTGTCCTCTACATCTCTGCTTAAAAACAACAAATTAAATCCAAATAAATTTTTTATTCTTCTTCTTTCATCTTCTTCAAATCTCACATAAAGAAACCTAAAAAGTCTCATCTTTTCTCCGTCCATTCTCATCCTCTTCTTCTACCTTCTTCCTTAGATCTGAAAAGTAAACCCAAAAAAAAACTCATTGTTTCTCTTCTTTTCTCCATATTTTTGCTCCGAAGAACTCAAAGACCCCTAAAAACTCATCTTTTTCTCATTCTTATTACTTTATTCCTTCTCCAGCTCCCTTCCCTCGATATTGTTGTGGATCAAATTGAACAAAATGAGTTCTTGGTGGGTAGGTCATAATTTCTCCATTGAGCTTATTATAAATTATATCTTTCTTGCAAAGAAAATATCAATATTTCATTGAACACGGATTTAACGATACATTAAGTTTTCTTTGTGAATAGAATCATTTTTTTAGAATTTTAACGTTTGAAGATTTTTATAAAATGGGTCTCTTTAAAAATTGTGGGAAATAGAGTGGGTCCACCACTGTTTAAATTGTTTACCTTCTTAGACAAATTGCCCACCTTTTACATAAATTGTCGACTTCCTATAGTAAATTTCTACCTTTTCCTGTGATCAGTTTTTTAATCTTATTTTATTTAAATATTTATATTTACATGTAAAATATTTACCTTAGAAATTGTCTATATTTAGTGGGATTTTTAGGATTTTAAGTGTTGAAGATTTTTATAAATGGGTTCTCTTTAAAAGTGGAAAATACAGTGAGTTTGTCAGAGTGTAAATTGTTTACCTTCTTAGACAATTTGTCTACTTTTTACATAAATTATCAGCTTTTTATTGTAGATTGTCTACTTTTTTCCTTTATCAGTTTTTTAATCTTATTTTAAAATATTTATATTTACATGTAAAATATTTACTTCTATCTTGAATCATCTATGTTTATTAGGTTTTTTAGGATTTTAAGTGTTGAAGCTTTTAAATGTGAGAAATACAATGAGTCCCGCCTCTCTGTAAATTTTTTTACCTTCTTAGACAAATTGTCCACCTTTACATAAATTATCGGATTTTTATTGTAAATTGTCTACCTATCCCTGTTAACAAATTTTGTTAATCTTATTTATTTTAAATATTTATATTTACATGTATAATATTTACTTTTATATTGAAATGTATATATGTATGTCTAATAAACCCACATTTGATATAGCATTGTACTTTTTGGTACAATATGTCTACTTTTTTGTTCAGTATATCTACATTGGATATAAATGTCTACCATTAGCTTCAGCATTGCAACCTTTAAGAACTGTCTACATTCTAATTCAGTGTGTCTATCTTTGATATGAAATTGTCTACCTTTTACTTCAATATATTTATTGTTCTCAATGTATTAGCACTCCTTGGGAATGTTGTTGTGATAAAGAAATTTAGTGAATTTGAATTTTTTAGGAAAACTAAAGTAGAGTTTGAGAGAAAAAAGTGAGAAGACTAGGAATCTAATAAGGAAATGTTCTTAATATGTTTTATTTCCAACTCAATACCTTTCAAATTGTCACTCTAATTCTCCACCTAAAAATAAGCATTTTTCCAATATATTTTCTCCTATATTAAAAAGGATATCTCGCTATTTTTATTTTGCTAATTAAATCTAGTAAAATGAGGTAGAGAAACTATAAAATGTTTTTAAAAAGAATAGGCACTTTCTAGTTAGGTAGGCATATAAAAATCTAAGATCATGCACTAAATATTGTCGTTGCCTTAAATATCACCAAATCTCGCATTTTCTTGAGCTTTCTTTCAAGAGAATCTAGCAAGACAGTGAAAATGGACTTGATAATACAGGCCGACAATCTGATACAAATGCATAATCCAATACTCCTGGTGGACAGTTTCTTAACATGTTCCTTTTTTTGGGCATTAATGCGCCTTATGAGGTGCCCACATGACCTTAGTGCTCTAGCCCCACTCAAAAGGGCAATATGGGGATTATGAAAAAAAACCAGTATTCCATATTACTTTTTGGTGAGGACAAGGGGTGAGAGGCATGGGGAACAAAGCCCAAGGGGCTTGGCACATGTGAATAAGGACCTGGGTTTTCACTTGCCAAATGTCAAGGGGTTTTTCACATTTTTTCACATAAAATTGACATTTTTCATATACATTAAGATTTGTAGATATATGCATCTACACATACTTAAGTATGACACACACACACACATACATGCATGCAAATGCACAAGTACATAGCGTTAGCATGATACGAATATGATCAAGTCAGTCAGGGTATTAGTATGCCAACTGGCAAATAAATAAAAAATTCTTTAATTAGTTAAGTGAAATTATTATGATGAAAACATTAAATATATAATTTATGATTTACTATCAAATGAATAAAATATGAAAAGTCTAGTATGCCTTTTATATAACAAGTTATCAGATAAAACTGTAGATGATATCATTTTGCCTCAAATTGATTAGATATTTACAACTTAAAATTTCATAATCAAATTGTTGAGTTTAAATTTAATTGCAAAAAATGTTTCAAAATTCTAAATCAGATTTCCTTTTGAGGCTTGGTTTGATCTTCAGGCATGTCACACTCTAGCTGAGTTATTTAACATCTGTTCCCATGCCAGCAGAGGTACATGCATACTTAGGGGCTGTTTGTTTCGCGTAAAAGGCCGTAATTCGTAAATGACTTACAACTCAGTTATAACTACGGCGTTTGTTTGGACCGTAATTCGTAAAAGATTTACGCAACTCAACTGTCACTCACTTGCAACCCAATTACCACCCACTTACAACCCAGTTACAGTTAATTTTGTGGTCATGCAAATTTGTATTATTTTTTATATTAATATTAAATTTTTTAATATTTAGCATTTTTAATATTTATTTACAATATTAAAACTTTTTAAAGCACCAAATAGTTAATTTTGTGGTCAACTTTTTCACTTACGACTTACACATTATGACAACCAAACACCGTAAAATACAATACACTTTCCCACTTATAATTTTATATTACCAACCAAACACCGTAAAACTTACATGCATGTGATTCATTTACAACTGTAAAAGACTTTACCAATTACGACTTACGAATTACGACTAATTACGACAACCAAACAGACCCTTAGCTAAGGTCTACTTTGGTCCAATGCATGTCACCCAGCTGAGTCATTTTGATTTAATAGAAACATACATATACACACACACTTATTAATATTTTGTAGATACATGTATACATGTACTTAAGTATGATAGTTGCATACATACACACACGTGCATATGCACAGGCACTTCCAAAAGCACACAAGGTTAGCATGAGACGGATATGATCGATACTGTCAGGGTATTAGTTGGGAGTAGGCAAATAAATATAAAAATTTATTCACTTGAAATTATTATGATGCAAACATTGAATACATAATTTATAACATATTGTCAAATGAATAAATATTTGAAATCTAATGTGCCTAAGATATGACTAGTTATTCGATACAATTGTAGAACATATATTTTCCTCAAATTGATAATGATATTTACATATACAAAATGTATTGCCCTAAACATTCCTCTGTCTATATCGTTTAGTGTCGATGATCATCTGCTTGATATTTTCTGGTTTGAACGTATTCGCTCTGCCTCTGTTGAACTTGTTGTTAGTATTTGAAGGTATTTCAAAATTATGCAAAGTTCTTTTAGTCCTACATTGGATAAGAAAAGAACTTTTTAGTGTTTAAATATAGAGTATCTTTCATGATGGGTTGTGTGGGCCAGAAACCAGGGGGTGCTCGCGCGCACACAAGCCCATTGAGACCCAATAAAGGAAATTGAGTTATCGGGTCCAAATACCTTAATGCGTATGTGCGCCCGCATCGCACGCGCAGGGGAGTGCAAATCGGGTTTCAGAGCCTTGCGGGTGTGACCCGAGTAGGCTAAGTTTTGTCAGTTGTTTTAATTTTTGGAATTAAAATTAAGATAAAACTTTTCCATATCTTTCCATATCCTGTCATAATATTTGAGTCAGAGATAGTTGTTGAGATTCGTATCTTTCCATGTCCTGTCATGTCAGAGTTAGTCATTGAAAGCTCTCTGCTCAACTTTTGCAGTGAACTATGGCTAAGAAAGATTTCTTTCTCTGTCCAAGGATTGTATTCTCTGCCTAAGGTTTTCTGATGATGAAAAACTCTTTTTATAAAGGACCTAACCCCTGCTCTCAAAGAAACAACTCAATCATCTTCTTCCTCTTCTGAAATTTCCTTAGACTCTTCAGTTCCTCTCTGCATCTCTAGAGGAAACAAAACCGAGCTGTTCGAGGGCATGTGCATTGTGAGTGCACGCTTACAGGGCCAGTAATCGTTGAATCCTAGAGGGTAGGCCGTCATCAACCTGCTACATCGAGATACTCTCTCAGAGGAACGCGATCCACTCTTAAGGACAGTGCTTCGCACGCCTCGATCAAAATAGAGAAGTTTCTTTCTTCTTGAAAGTTTAATTTAAATTGCTTAGCAGTAATTCGTACATTATTTTCCAACACTTGTTGAACCAATGTGCCTCCCAGCCATAAACTGGCTTGAAAGATACTTTTTTGTAAAGAAAACTTGGGGGAAACCCTCAAATTGTGAAGTGCAATCATGGACCATGAAATCGAAATTTGAGTCTTACAAAACCTAGCATTGTCGCCATAGATCTCCAACAGAAATATATCGATCCTTGCGGTTGTTGAATGAAAGTGTTCGTTGCCCTTTTAAACGGGACTTCCTTCGAAGAACAGAAGACCTAGTCTCCTTAGGATTGTCTCCTCTGTATTCTTGTCAAGTGAGTGATTTCCCCCTTATACCCACCTTTCCACGGGAAAAAAACATTTGAATAACTCTGCAGGATTCTCCGTGCATGAGATATTCACAATTGGAAGATGTGGATATGTAAAAAAGGAAGAAATCATGCCCAACAGTGACCAAGGGGGTATCCCCTGTCTTTAACTTGTTTTATTGTAGTTCTATCCAAAATAACTGTAATAACTTGTTCCTGTAATCTTAGGGAATATGGGCTCGAAGAATGAATCTGAATTGCAAAAGTTTCTGAGCATATCAGGACCACTGCTTGACGAGATTCAGGAGCGAATTCGTCAGCAAAACAACCAGGATTTGCACCAGGCAGAATAATCCAGAAAAGGTAAATACAGCGAGAGTAAGAGGGGCATTGTTCGAAAAGTACGTCGAGCAAGAAAAAAGATCATCTGCCTGAAAACTTGAGTCGAAGAAGCGAAACAAAGACACTCTTGGCTCTGAGAGCTCTTTTAAGAAAATAAGACTTTTGACTCTGAAAATGGCTGGAAAGAATGATAGTGCCGAGGTCGCCAGAGCTCCGGGTGCTACCGTGTCTGGTGACCTAAAAAGGTATGATGCTTGCACGAAAGTGGCTTCAACCGAGGAATCGTTGTCCACCTCGAATCATGCGCAAGTGTTGTCAGATAAAGAGTACGAGAATGTGATAACATCAGCTATTTTGAACTCTCATTTAGCCGAAAAGGTTCTTGTGAGTGTCAAATCTCCTGTTCAACGGACGCAAATGCTGGAGAAAACTTATGCCCCCGAGAGCTCCTTTGAGAACGGCAAATAAAGGATTGAGGCACTTGATGTATGCGTAGATGATTTCAAAGTAGAAGAAGAAGTTCTTCCCGAAGAAAATGCTGATGAAGACCTTCATGGCACCCTCAGTCAGAAAAATTAATTACCTAGTCCAATGACAGAGTAACGAATATCAACACATCAGGATCACCAACATTGGAACGTGCCATTCTTCTAATCGACCTTGATACTTGCAGCAAAGTTCTGGTAAGATGAAATGTCCATTTTTTTTAAAAATCAAAGCAACTTGTTCGGTGAGTAGCATAAAAGAAATATTTGTCTTTGTGTTAATATGTGCAAGAAAAGTTGTCATCGTTCATTAAGGCTTTCGTTGGCCCAGATGGCAAACTGCACACTCCCGAAGAAGTTGGAATGAAGAAAGATTTGGCTGCCTTGAAACAAGAGAAAGAGGTGCTCGAAAGGACTCGAATCATCCTTGAAGGAGGCTTATACGAAGCTTATGAACAATTTTGCACACGTTCAAAGTGAGTTAAAGTCCATTGTCATGGAGAAAGACCAGTTGAAGGAACTGACGGGCGGCTCAAAAATCATAAAAAGGCTATGGTTTGTACTTCAGTTGAGTCATTATGCGAGTTGCGAGCTCAAGTCACCACCTTTGAGGGAGACGAAGTAAAACTTCAATGTTTTATCAGTGCAGCTCTGGATTGCTGATAAATCTTGACATCTTATAGGGACCCCGAAACTTGTTGACGTTGATGTCTATGTTTGTATAATTGTGCCATGTACCATGGCCAGGATGTTACTCTTGCAGAGTATTTTGATGGTTGATAGATTGTTTGAATTCGCTTTGCATAATATTTCTTTATGATTCATCATACTTCATGGGCTTGAGGGATGTGAGAAAATATATGAAAATTCGTCACACCATCCCAAGTCTCTTTTTGTGTGCATTCTTTGTTTGGGGGGGGGGGGGGGGGGGTGTGCAATGAGCCTAAAGGATCAAACAGCTATGTAGTGATGTTTCGACCGATTTAGGTCTCTAATACTGGACTTAGGTGATCGATCTGCTATGTAGAGACGATCAAACTACCTAAGCCTCTTACATTGCATGGATCGATGGGACTTGATGGCTATGAAGCAACATCAAGCCAACATCGACATCTTCATTCCAGGGCTAACAACCACCTGAAGATAACTATGTTTGATTGCCTTACGGGCCTTCCACCCAGCAATGTTGAAAACACAACGTTCCGGCCTATCTGTTCATAATAGGGCTTCCGAAACCCCGCTAGGTCATCTTATGAGACCCCCACTTAGTGACATCAAGAGCGAGGCCTTCTTAATTCACCGTGCCTGGTTCATCAATCATTCGAGGTCCTCATGTTGTTTGATCAAGTAAGACGACATTCTTTATTACCAGGTTGGCCATCCTGCCAATAAGTAGTAGCGCCTTATCTATAATTGATCATCTTGTGATCATTCAAACAAAAGAAAACGTTGTTCAGGACGGTTCTACTTCTATATTGAAGAACTTTCTGTAAAAAAGATTATATATGGACAAAATTTTCAAACACAACTTTGTTTGAGAATTCAAGCATCATATCAACCAAATGGAGAGAAAACGATACTATGTAGTTATGGTTGTACCCTTTTCAACACATTACAAACATTCGATGGACGCTTCAATGTAAATCCATCCATATCTTGCAACATGTATGTTCCCGGTTGAATTATTTATGTTACCTTATAAGGCCCTTCCTAGTTTGGACCGGATTCTCCATCTTTGGCTGGCCATCATGTAGCTTCACATCGACGAAGAACTAGATCGTCAACCTTGAAATACCTCTCTTTTACTCTGGATTTATGATATTGTGTCATCTTGTGCTTGTAATACGTAGTTCAAACACGCGCGTCCTCCCATATTTCTTTGATGAGATCTAACTCATCCTTCTAGCTTCACCATTCTTATCCTTGTCATAGTAGATGACATGTCCACTCGGCTCCTTAATTTCAACCGGGATGAGTGCTTTGGTGCCAAATGTGAGGTTAAAAGAAGTTTCCCTTGTAGGTGCCCTTGAAGTTGTTCGAAAATCCAATAGCACGCTATAAAGCTCATCTACCCATCTTCCTTTGGCATGGTCCAATCGTGCTTTGGGCCGGCCGGGTTCATTTTCAAACCCTACTTAATTGGTTAGTCACTCCCACTACTTTGCATGTTTTTACCAACTTTTAAACATTGGTGTAGAGTAAGTAAATTATCTTCCACAGACTTATGTCCCCGGTTCATGGGTTTCTAATGTCATTTGTAAGTTATAGCGATTTTAGAACCATAGCGAACATAAGTTATAACTGATTCTTTGCTTGTTTGCCAACTTCTTAAACCTTGACCTTGGTTAAGTTATTAAGTAAATTGTCTTCCACAATCTATGTCAAATATTATTCAAGCCTTTACTATTATGTCTCGTTTGAGTTTTATAGACACTTAGAATCACAATGAATAGAAGTTGCCACCATTTGGCTATCCTTATAGCTTATACCATCCATAAGTTTCTCTTCCTCATTATCGTCTAAGCCTTTGCTATCAAAATGGTAAACTTATGATTATTGAGTACAACTTCATATGGACAAGGATCAATAAGATATGAGAAAATTTTATGAACAAATTATTTAGTTGAAGGCAAGATCTTGAACTAAGGAAAAGTATAGTGAGGAGCAGGTTTATTTGGTGTAAGTCATCTAAGTTGGTGAATGAGAAAAGTACAAGGAGGGATCTATGAGTGAAAGTGAATAGAGTAGCCTAAACATCATGCAAGAGAAGGTGATAAAGAGAGATGGCCTTAGACAAAAAGATAAATTGTTGTCCACATATTTGCATTCGTGTAATTATTCATTGAACAACTCCAACAATATGTAGAATATTATAATCCTGTTGTAACCACTTTCATAAGAGTCCCATTTGGCACAAATGGCAAGATTTTGCCAATTTCTCTGGTATATATTTATGGATATATTAGTTGCATTAAAATGACAAAAAAAAAACAAAATACCATATGTTATTGGCTTTTATCCATTGTCTTGTATTGGAAAAAACACGTTAAGAACTGGGTTCATAAGCAAGAGCGAAGCTGAAAATGAGAAGTTCCAATTTTTCCACATTCTAGGTGGTGTAAACAACACAAGAAGCTGGATCACAGTTTAGGAATGGAACTAATGCCACAATGGTACATTTTTCAAGTTCAACTGTTAGTTAGGTAAAACAGAAGTCTCAAATCATCCTTTCAGCTGTTAGTTAAAATCATGCATAACATTTTGCAAATTGTAAATGATAACAATTATTGAAATTACTGTACTTAGATGATTAATGAGGAAATGGGGCGATTTTTTCCCCTTAAGTAGCTCAAATTAAACAACAGGATGAAAGAATTCGATATAACTTACGCTGCCTCACGCCACCGACAACTCTGGTGACCGCGTCGAGGCGGTTCAGGTTCGAGGGCGGCTCCTTAACGGTTGCCGGATCGAATTTCGCCTTCTTAACGGGTTTCGGATACGATAACCTGGGCTCCTTCCCTTGGGGTTTGATCGCGAACTTGGAGGCCTCGAAGAGGAGAAGCCCGAATGCTGGAAGAAAGAGAAGGACGGGCCACCACCACCTCAAAACCCTCGAGATTCGACGGGGGAGTCCGTCATTGGATCGGAACCCTGGCTTCTTGCGCTTACGGCGGACTCGGACCCTCATTCTTCCGGCGAGCTCGTCGGACTCGTCGTCGGAGACGGAGATCGAGATGTTGTTGACTAACGACGACGACGACGACGACGACATGGGAGATCGAAGAAGAAAGGAAAGATTTCTCAGGTTCGGACTCGAGGAGAGTCTCAGAGAGGGAGGAGAGACCGAATGAAAGGGGAGAGAGAAAACAGTGGGGAAATTATTTGTTTTGGCCAGTGCTCAATGTGCCCAAATGTGCCCACACTGCGACCATTCCCCTGAATTAGTTTGGCACGTGGAATGCTCGGGCGAATTATTTGAGAGATTTCCATTTTTATTTTTATTTTGGGGTTTTGGAAATAAGATGGCTTTTCAATTATCACTAATATGCCGATATCGGTGGTGAAAAACTGGTGTCGGTGGCTATCAGTGAAGGAGTGGCGGCGGTGAGAGGGAGAGAGGAGGGCAGAGAGCAGAGAGGAGAGAGGGGAGAGGTTGTGGTCTCAGAGATCTTTGCTTATATATCAGTTCATGATCGTAACTGCACGTAACTTCTCAGGTATGATTGGTAGAGTGGTACGTGATCTTCGAGGGTCACGCTGGTTGGTAAGGATAAAAGCTCAGATCCACAATTATCGCCCATCACGTGTTGAGTTATTGTAACTATCATGTTAGTCAGGTGGTCGGGTGAGATCAGCTGGATGAGATCAAATCTAGAACCTCCATGATTAGTGAAAATTTGTCAGGTGCCGCGATCTCACAGAGATGATAATTTTGACCACTACAATGAGCAAAGCAGAGCATAGCATAGCGGGGTTATCGACCAGAAACTCAATCTCGAACAGGTGAGTTTTTTTTTTTTCTTTCTTTGCCCCCTCTTTTCTCTTGAATTTAAATCTTGTTGGGGTTTTTTCTCCCCTAATTTCTAAATTTTCCTTTTTTTTGAAATTTTATTCTTCAGACTGTGGTGGAGGCAAAGATCGGGTCAATTCTTATAAGTGGAGAATTCAGGGCTAAAACAGCTGCAATATCAGGTATTATTTTATTTCCTCATTTTTCTTTTAGGTTAATTAATTGCTAAGGTTTTTTTACTAATTTATCTTAATTTTATTTGTTTTTCCAATGCAATAGTGGCGGCTGACATTGTTGCATAGTAGCAGCTATGCGAGATAAGCAACAGAACCCGCACGCTGGGACCTTTTCCATTTAAGTCGGTGCCGCATGAGCCACGGTTTGTGCATCAGTTTATGTGCAGGTCTGGCCAACTTTCGATCACGTTTTGGACGCGGGTTCAGTTGTCCTTATTAGGTTAGGCTAGAAACGGTTCAGATTCGGGTTGAAGAGCAAAAAATCATTTTTAATCAAACCCGAAAAGCCCAAAAGTCTATCCTCCTCCGATGATTGAATTACAAAGCCCACCCATTGCTTTTAGGTCAGTTTTCTTAGATTTCGTTTCAGTACCTCTCTGATGCAAGACAATTGATCAGTGATTCAGATCCTCTTGTCGATGGCCAAATCGATATTGTAACTGATTACTACTTTATAAATAATTGTGTATTTTTTCTAAATTAGTTATTAATGTAATTCACTAAAGATATAATGTTATAATTAAAACTCTTTTAAGTTATGGACCTGCGCTAGGTATGTGAACCTGAAATTAACACTTATATTGAAATTCTAGTATAGAGATTTAGCAATCATGTATACAGATATATAGATATGAACATGCGAAGAAGCGATCTTAGATAACTAGAAAAAACTAAAAAAAAGATGATTTTTCTTATTACAATTCAAGATATCTCTAGTGGTAAAATAGTATGCTATATAAGAACACTATCAATAATTGAAAATAATAACATATGAACTATAAAATACGCATTTAAAGAGAGATGGTACTATTTTATTAGGAGCTGGTTTTTGCCCCCCGGTCTTTGAAATCCTGGCTCTATCACTGAGAACAAGTGGAGGTGGTGGTGAGGTGGAGTAGGTGGAGACAATGGTAAGGCCACTAGTGATGGCGTAGATAGTGGTTGGCGATAATGGGGTTATGCGGTGGTACTATTGTAACGCCCCGCCCTGACAGAAACGGAGACGCTACTGTGACATATATACGCAGGACGGAAACATCCTCACTTATATACGTTAAACATCAGTACAGACTAGAAATCAAAGTACGAAAGTACGTAGTGTATATACATTCCAACATATAGGGTACAACTTACAAAGTTATCACATAACATGATATAATATTACAAGTATATTACATTACAGCCATGTACAAAAGTAAGATTTACAATATGTACAATACCAAAGATGCTCACGAGCTGAGGGGGAATCCTGCGAGATAGTAGGAAGAGCTAGGAACGGAAGGAGCTGGGACTAGTCAGCCTGTTCCGAGAGGTAAGCTTGATCGTCGGTGGAGGGTTTCACTTCAATCCAAGCTTAAGAACCTAAACATGCAGGTCCAGGGGAGTCAGAAACTCCCCAACGAATGTTCAGGTGAATACCAAGTGGCGTGTAGAGATAAGTACATGTGTATTAAATAAGTACATGTGTATTGATAAATTCAAATCAGTAAACATGCATCAAAAAGCTGTGACGAGTGTATAGGAATAATGAGCATGCGACGAAGGCATAGACTGCTGAAAGCGATGAAGCCTGAATAAAACTTTTATTACCATTTTTAATATTTATTCTTATTACTTGTCTTACTCATATGTCTAGGTATGTGTAATAGCATCCCAGCATACATACATCCACATCTGAGTAAGTCGAGACTGTTATTGGAAACCAACGGGGTTACGATGAACAATGTTTACAGTGAGTCCAGTGCATGCCGGGACCACGGTCCAGGGTATTCCGTTGCTGGTGTACGGAATCGGCTGTAAGGCGTATAGGAGGGTCTTTTCAAGATGGTACCAAGAAGGAGGGAGTCAACGCTCCCTTCGGTCGCCTGGAGGCCCTCAGGTCGAACCAGAAGTTTTAGTTGCATAACATACCTAATATCACCGTAAACACGAACATATATTGATATCCGCAAGTTTCCTCTGACCCGGTGTAAGTTGTTCTTTTTATGATTTATTAAGTAATTATCAGATTTCAAGAATGTGCAAGAGTACGTCCGGAATATCCGGTGTACATAAGTACTATCAGAAGATCATGTAAACATTCCCGTAAGTGATAATTACAAGTCAGGTATAACATGTTGGATGGCAGGTGATAGTATTTAGGTGTCAAGTGGTAACATGCTAAAGGTCAGGTAACATGTCAAAGGTCGAGTGATAGCATGGCAAGCAATAGCAGATATTAATCGTTAATGTAGCTAACTAACAAGCAAATGAACATTCAAACGGAGCTAAGCAGTACTGGAGGCACGGACAGCGAACAGTGTTTAATCACTAAAGCGCTTGGCGGAGCTACCAGAACGATTCGTCTTAAAATGCGAGTCTAAAATCTGGCAGAGTTTCACCTAGGCGAGTTTAGTGATAAAGTGTTGAGAGCTAAGCATGCCAAACCAGGCGGAGCATAAGAGACCTGATGGTTTAAGCGCACTCCTCTTTCTAGACAGTGGGCGACAGCCCGGAGGCTAAATTACGTTCAGGGTCTAAGTGCACTCTCAGTAGCTACCATGAAACCCATAAGGGTGCAGGCTTAAAACCAATTGGATAGTTAGCCTGGAAGTGGGCAGAAATCCAGAGTCGGTACAAAGGTACATATAAACGTGAGACTATCTAGGCTACCGTGGAGTAGTGAAGTCTGAAGGCTGAGTAGAGAACCCGGGATCAAAGTACACTCGGGGTCTAAGCGCACTCTCAATAGCTGCCACGAAACCCATAAGGGTGCAGGCCTAAAACCAATTGGGTAGTTAGCCCAGGAGTGGGCAGAAACCCAGAGCCGATACAAAGGTACCTGCACGAGATGTTTTATACTATTACAAGCATTACAATATATCAGTCTGGTACAAGTCAAGTAATGTCCACAGAATACAACATACCCACCCGTACAATCACACTTGACTGATACAAAATACAACACAATACTAATTCTAATACAAGTCTAATTTTGCAAGGAAAGTCATTCGCCTAAAACACCAATTTTAAAACTTTGCGCGTCCAAATTCCCGAGCGAAAGAGAAAGAATACGAAGCGAGGGAAGGAAAGGGGCTTGGCCCTATGGTGGCCGCCGGCCCTAGGGGTGGTGGCCAGCCATGAGGAGAGAGAGGGAAAATGGAGGTGAAGGTGTTGGAGTGGGTGGTGGTAGTATTTGGTGGAGTTGGATTTTGGAAGAAGAATAAAATAGGAAATTGAAGGAGGTGAAGATGATGGTGATATTGGAGGTTGAAATAGGGGTGATGGAGGTGGTGTTGTGGTGGTTATAGTGATAGTGGTGGTGGTGAAGAAGAATAGAAGAGATGGCGATGAAAAGGGCGTAGTAGAGACGGTGGTGGTGATGTTGTTGAAGATGGTGGAGATGTCGCCAGAATAGTCGCCAGAATGGTCGCTGGAGTGGTGGCTGGAGATGTTGTCAGAGAAGAGGGGTTCGACCCCTAGCTAAACATGATGGCCGGCCTAGGAGGGGATGGTGGGGTGGTGATTTTGTAGAGGGATTTAGTTATGGTGGTGGTTTTGGAGAAGGAAAAGGAGATGGTGGTCTGTATGGTTGTATTTTGGAGTTGTGGTGAAATAAATGGAGATAGAGAAAGAAGAAGATGATGGTAGGGACTTATAGGTGTTGTTGTTGTTATGGTTGTAGTGGAGATGAAGGATAATTTGATTGTGATTAGGGTTTTGATGGAGAAATGAAAAGGAAAAGAGAAGGAAAGGGTGATGTATTTGGACTTGAGTTAAAGGAGAAGGAAAAAGGATTATGGTGAGGGTTTTTTTGTAAAATGGAGAGGGGGTGAGGTGGCCTTGGCCGGCCATAGTGATGGGAGAGGTGTGTTGAGTGGTTTGGGATATTTTGGAGGAGATATTTTGGTAGAAAGGTATAGAATGTAATGGAAGAATGGAGAATGTTTTAGAATATGGTGGAAGAAAAAGGAAGGGAAGGAAAAGGAAAAAAGAAAGAAAAGGAAAAAAGAAAAATATTTGATTGGAAGAAAAAGTAAAAATGATTAGAGTGGCGGATTCTCCAGATTCGGTTGCGGATGCGGAAAACTTTCGAAAAATACCAGAATCGTCCGAAAATTAAGTATCTCGGAATGACCCGCAAAAATTCTCAAAAATCAAGAATATTATTTTAATAATTATGATTAAATTCTTTTCAAGAAATTTTTTATTATTTTCAAATTAAAAATCTTAGAATCCACCGCCGATATCGGTTGACAACAAATCTGGCCGAAATCTGTTAATTCTGAAAATCTCCAAAAAATGTATTAAAATAGTAAATATTATTCTAATAAAATATATGAAAGTGGTTACTCAAAATTTGACTCAATTTGTAAATTAAAAATTCGGTAATAAACAACGGTACTGATTAATCCCTATTTTAGGGTTTTTATAAAATAATTTAGAAAAATTTCAGAAAATTATGAAAATTCTAATATATTGGAAAACAGTGTTTTAAACTAAAATCGGTCAAATCTGATTTTTAGAGAGGTCAATTCTTGCAGTACTACTATACGAGCAAAAAAAATAAGAGAAAATAAGAAAATAGCTTGAAAAATCGGGATATATATCTGAGTACGTATTCCGAGAATGGGGTGTTACAATCCATCCACCTTACAAAAATTTCGTCCTTGAAATTTCGATAAGGGGGATGTGAAGGCAGAAAAGGATAGGGATAAGAAATTTTACCAACTAAGATGTAAATAGTTGAGGGTAACGCTCACGAATAATATCCTCTCGTTCTCACATAGCTTCTCTTGGAGTATGCCTATTCTAAGAAACCAGTACTAATGGAATTGTTTTATTTTTCAGGGTCTTAACACTTTTGTCCAGAATGGCCATCGGCTGTTCTTTATAGGATAAATCTGGCTGTAGTTCCACTTCTGAGTAATCTAAAATGTGACTCTCATCCTTGACATACTCTCTAAGCTGTGATATGTGAAATACATTATGTATTCCTTCTAATGATGGTGATAATGCTAATCGGTAAGCCATATCTCCAACACGATCCAGAATTTTGAATGGACCAATGTATCTTGGACTAAGTTTCCCACGAGTACCTAATCGGATTACCCCTTTGGTTTGTGATATTCTTAAAAATACATGAATCCCTGTTCTGAATTCCTATGGTCTTCTGTTAGTGTCAGCCCAACTCTTCTGTCAGCTCTGTGCTGCCCGAGGTGATCAATGATAACTCTGATTTTATCTATTGTTATTTTCCATTAAAAATTAGTAGGGGGAAACTTACAAAAAGAGATTGAGGAGCAAAATTACAAGTAATTCTTTAAAGAAAGAAAAAGAAAATATAAGTAGATCTCCTCTGAGATTTCTGGGGAAGTGTGCCAGTGGGAGTTTGATCAGCATGCGACGACTTTGTCCCATTGACGATGCGAGCGATCAATCTTCGAATGCTACTGTTTTCCATTGATTTGAAAAGGGAAAAACTTACAAAAATGGTTGAGGAGCTAAATTACAAGTATTCTAAAAAGATTACAAGTAGATCTCCTCTAAAATTCTGGAGAAGTGTGCCGGTAGGAGTCTGGTCAGCGCTCGACCACTTTGTCCCTTTGACGATGCGATCGATAGGATTCCCGTCTCGCCTGGTTCGGGGAATCGGAGAACGGAAGGTTGGTAGAACCCTCTTGTTACTTCTCAAAACCCTCTTCGCTTAGGAATTCCTTCTCGCCTGGTTTCGGAGATTCCTTGAGAAGAAGGTATTGTTGGTACATGTTTCGATGAAGACGTTTGCGATGCATGATATTTGGAGCTCTAAACAAATGAAGAATCAAGAGTTCTACATGATCAAGTTGTGCCAAAGAGGGTTGAGATGTTGTTGTTTGTAAAGAAGATATAGCATGTAAAAGCCTTGATACAAACCAACACTTCAGTGTCCTGTTAGTCGACTTGATGTTCCAATATAGTCGACTAATAAACACTGTAGTCGACTTGATCCAAACCCAAGTCGACTAATCCTGTGTCCAGATATTGACCCAACTCTCTATTTGATCAATTAGTCGACCGACAGTAAACCAAGTCGACTAATAGACTTTTCTAGTCGACTAATCAAAGTCCCCTAGTCGACTAATCCCTTGACTCAGTCGACTATAAGGTAGTTGCAGTTGACTTGAAGTAGTTATTCTGAAACTGTTCTTCCAACGGCCACTGACCTAGTCGACTAATAGCTAAATCTAGTCGACTAATAGAAGGAATTTTGCCTAAGTTAGTCGACTAACTCAAAAAGCAAGTCGACTAATAGGCAGTTCTGACTGTTGGACAGTTTCTGTTATCTGATCCTTTTGGCAACGTTTTCCAACGTCTATATCATCTGAATTGGTCCTATAACTACCCTAACTAACCCTAGTCTACAGCTATAAATAGGGAAGTTATTCCTAAGGCCAAAGGTTAAGACAAACAAGATTTTCATTCAGTTTTCTAAAGCAAAATTCCAGAAAACCTGAAAACTGATTTCCTAACTTCTGTTCTTCACCAAAAGACAATTCCATTAGTGAAGTTCTCTGAAGTTCATCTTTCCTATACTGTACCTTGTCCACATACACATCTGTACCAAGGCTATAGGAAAAGAGTTGTAAATTCTCAAAGTGTTCATTTGTACACGGGAGGCTTCTTGGTTGAAGAGGCAAGTTGTACAAGGTGACCATTGTACACGGGAGGCTTCTTGGTTGAAGAAGTAGTTGTACAAAGGTAAAAGGTGTTCTCTTGGTGGAAGAGAAGGTGTACACATTTGGAGAAGGGGATTCGACAAGTGGTGTACATGTTGTATTGATTTTGGGTGGCAAGATCAAGGTTAAAGGAAAATCTCAAGCGGTGGCTTGGGGACTGGATGTAGGTCACAAGGACCGAACCAGGATAAATCTCTTTGTTTGCGTTTGCATTTTCTGAGATTTATTTTTTTTACTTGCAAGTTTACTTATTTTCTTAACAATTAATCCTTCCTGTCAAGTGTTGTGTTGATTTGATTATAGATCCTACATTTGGTATAAGAGCGGGACCCAACAATTGGTATCAGAGCCCTGCATACCCTGAACCAGCGTACAAGCTCGGGTACAAGTCAACAACAAGGATGGCAACGGAGTTCTCATCATCCCAATTCAAAGAAGGACATTCTACACAACGTCCACCGCTATTTGACGGAACCAACTACAACTATTGGAAGTGTAGAATGAAGATATACTTGCAGTCACTCAACTACGACCTTTGGAACATCGTAGAAGCATCATACACCAAGCCCACAACCAACTACAACGCTTGGAGTGAAGATCAAAAGAAGAACGCGAACCTTGACGCCAAAGCAATGAATGCTCTATTCTGTGCCCTAACAAAAGAAGAGTTCAACCGTGTTTCAACAGCAACTTCTGCACATCAAATTTGGCATACTCTTCAGGTAACACACGAAGGCACTAATAAAGTTAAGGAATCTAAAATATCTGTTCTTGTCCACAGGTTTGAGTTATTTAAAATGGAGGAGAATGAAACCATATCCGAAATGGTTACAAGATTCACCGACATCACCAATACTCTTGCATCCCTTGGAAAGGACTACACCCAAGTCGAAAGAGTTCGAAAGATCCTTCGTGCACTTACACCAGAATGGGAGAAGAAGACAACCGCCATTGAAGAGGCGAATGATCTCTCAACTATGACATTAGAAAACCTAATCGGTAATCTAATGGCATACGAAGTGCAGTTAGAAGAAAGGAAGAAGGACCAAGAACGACAACATCGTTCAAAGAAGAAAGAACTCGCCTTCCATGCATCTTCCGACACGGACAATGATGACGAGAGGAGATGGCAATGCTTTCAAAGAAGTTCAGAAAATTTCTTAAGAAAGGTAAATTTAAATGTTTCAATTGTGATAAACCAGGACATATGAAGATGGACTGTCCTTTGCTCAAGAAGAAAGAAAAGTACAAGAGTAAGAAGTTCAGAAAGAAGAAGAACTACGAAGCATCTTCAGAACATAGTGATTCCTCATCTTCCGATGAAGAAGAATCCACTGAACATGTTAACTTATGTTACATGGCCATAGAAGATGAAGAGGTATCGTTTTCTGAACTATCTGATGCATTTAATGAATTATTTCTTGATCTGAAAAATGAAAAACTGAAAAACAGATTTTTGTTAAAAGAAAATGAGAAACTTTTACAGGAAAATTCTGTTTATGCATTACAATGTTCTTCTATAAATTCTCAACAAGATGAAACTGAAAATGTCATATCATCTTTGAAAACTGAAAATGAGAAGTTTATAAAAGAAAACATTTTTCTGAAAAAGGAAACTAAGTCTTTGAATGATAGGATTTCTATATTGGATAAAAACATGATAGTTTTCAGAAATAAATATGAAGATCTTTTGCAAAATGTGACTAAGTTTAATAAAGGAAAAGAAAAATTAAATGATCTATTATCTTTTCAGAAATTGTCACATGATAAACATGGTATTGGTTATATTGCAAAATCTTCATGTTACAGTAATCCATATAGTCATTTTGTAAAAAGTAAGACTAAGAAAAGTAAGTTTATATGGATTCCAAAGAATTTAAGCTTTTATGATAAAAATACATATATTGCTTCATACATGCATGATATATGTGATTCTTGCAATTATGTATATACTAACAGGTGAAAACCAAATTCTAAATGGATTTGGAGTCCTAAAGGTTAGATATGATCTTTTATATTTGGTACCAACTAACGATTATCTTGCAGGTACCATATAAAAAATTGATAAAGATCAATTACGTATATATGTACTAATATATTTGTTGCAGGTGGAGAACAAAATATTTTTTCTATCTGTTATAACCCATTTTTGCAGGGGGAGGAAAAGATAACATATCTTCTGCAGGGGGAGGACTTGTGCACACAAAGCGTCGTCATCAAAAAGGGGGAGAATGTTGGTACATGTTTCGATGAAGACGTTTGCGATGCATGACATTTGGAGCTCTAAACAAATGAAGAATCAAGAGTTCTACATGATCAAGTAGTGCCAAAGAGGGTTGAGATGTTGTTGTTTGTAAAGAAGATATAGCATGTAAAAGCCTTGATACAAACCAACACTTCAGTGTCCTGTTAGTCGACTTGATGTTCCAATATAGTCGACTAATAAACACTGTAGTCGACTTGATCCAAACCCAAGTCGACTAATCCTGTGTCCAGATATTGACCCAACTCTCTGTTTGATCAATTAGTCGACCGATAGTAAACCAAGTCGACTAATAGACTTTTCTAGTCGACTAATCAAAGTCCCCTAGTCGACTAATCCCTTGACTCAGTCGACTATAAGGTAGTTGCAGTCGACTTGAAGTAGTTATTCTGAAACTGTTCTTCCAACGGCCACTGACCTAGTCGACTAATAGCTAAATCTAGTCGACTAATAGAAGGAATTTTGCCTAAGTTAGTCGACTAACTCAAAAAGCAAGTCGACTAATAGGCAGTTCTGACTGTTGGACAGTTTCTGTTATCTGATCCTTTTGGCAACGTTTTCCAACGTCTATATCATCTGAATTGGTCCTATAACTATCCTAACTAACCCTAGTCTACAGCTATAAATAGGGAAGTTATTCCTAAGGCCAAAGGTTAAGACAAACAAGATTTTCATTCAGTTTTCCAAAGCAAAATTCCAGAAAACCTGAAAACTGATTTCCTAACTTCTGTTCTTCACCAAAAGACAATTCCATTAGTGAAGTTCTCTGAAGTTCATCTTTCCTATACTGTACCTTGTCCACATACACATCTGTACCAAGGCTATAGGAAAAGAGTTGTAAATTCTCAAAGTGTTCATTTGTACACGGGAGGCTTCTTGGTTGAAGAGGCAAGTTGTACAAGGTGACCATTGTACACGGGAGGCTTCTTGGTTGAAGAAGTAGTTGTACAAAGGTAAAAGGTGTTCTCTTGATGGAAGAGAAGGTGTACACATTTGGAGAAGGGGATTCGACAAGTGGTGTACATGTTGTATTGATTTTGGGTGGCAAGATCAAGGTTAAAGGAAAATCTCAAGCGGGTGGCTTGGGGACTGGATGTAGGTCACAAGGACCGAACCAGGATAAATCTCTTTGTTTGCGTTTGCATTTTCTGAGATTTATTTTCTTTACTTGCAAGTTTACTTATTTGCTTAACAATTAATCCTTCCTGTCAAGTGTTGTGTTGATTTGATTATAGATCCTACATTTGGTATAAGAGCGGGACCCAACAGGTATTAGGGTATCAACACCTTGATTAGAGAAGCAGTTCTCTAAAGTCTCTGAATTCTTGGAAGTAAGAGAATAGATCTCTGTTTGGCCGCCTATCTCTCTGTGCGCGCGGCTTGTGCAGTCTTCTCGTGGAGTCTGTCATGGTCTTCTCTCCTTGTGCCCCTGGTGGGCTATTTATAGGGAGAGCAAGGGTATAATTATCCTTTGAAAATATGAAAATAGATTGAATCAAATCTATTCAAATCTGGAAGGTAGCCTTACTGCGAGGCTAGAATCAGCTTTCGCGAAGCTAGAAGTAGCAGGTAGATCGGTCTCCTGATTTGTTTTGATCCTTTCCATATAATTGGAAGATCTCCCTTGATCCTCTTACTTGTTATAGGAGAGTCAAGAGATCATGGCAAGCAACTGCCAAATTTGATCTCAGATTTGATCTTGATTGGATTTGATCTTGATTGGATTTGATCTTGATTCTGAATAGATTTGATCTTATCTGGAGATTTAATTGGTCAAAGGTTGACCATACATACCCACAGTGGAGCTGCTCGCGTCGAGCTCGCAGCGGAGCTGGAAGGAGCATCTGGCGAAGTCAGAAGAAAGCTCTTCCGCGGAGCTAGATAACATCTGTGGCGAAGCTACCGAACATCCTTCTGCGCGGTTGCGTGTGGCTTCGAGCGAAGCTAACTCTCTGCGGGGTTAACTGAGCACTTCAGGCGAAGCTATAAGTTAGCTCCCTGATGGAACTTTGAACGGCTTCAAGGCGAAGTTGGGCGATCTTAGCCTCTCGGGCGAGGCTATCCCCTTGGGCTCATGTGATGCTAAGTGCTAGCTTCTTAGACCTGCTGAGGTCTGTTTAGAGACAACCCGGGCTCACTGTCCGCTTTACTGGATCAGTAGAGTCCAAGTTGCTTCTTTGTCCCTCGGAGATGAGTGAAAACTGGTCGTCAACTTGTCTGTCACTTGTCTTTTATAAATGTCAACAAGTACAGAACTGGTCGTCAGCTTGTCTGTCACTTGTCTTTTATAAATGTCAACAAGTACAGAACTGGTCGTCAGCTTGTATGTCACTTGTCTTTTGTAAATGTTAACAAGTTTAGACATTGTTCAGGCGAGTCAAGAATCTTGTTTTTTTTAAAGTGTCAACAAGACCCCCTTCAAAGTTTTTGAAAGTCTGCAATGGAATGGTTCAGGCTTCGAAATACTTTGAATTGCTTTGATCGGTGGTATGTGAAGTACGAACGTCGTCATGGTGATTGAGTTCAGCTTTGCTTTTAATCCTGCTTTGGGATAGATTCGCCGAAGAATCATGTAGCTTCGCGCTCTGGGTAGCTCCACGTCTGAGTAGCTCCGCGTTTGGGTAGCTCTGCGCTTGGGTAGCTCTGCGTCCGAGCTTCCCGGAGTAGATTTGCTTTAAATTAGTGTCGGAACGTCGTTCCTTTCCCGAGGCCAACAGCCTTTTGGCTAATTACGAGAAGGATTATAACTTCTTTTGGATTAACGAGGGAGATCATTCCTTCCTTGCACGTTTCCGAGGGAAACCGTTCCCCTTCTCAAGGCTCAATAAATTTACATTAACGAGGGAGATCATTCCTCCCTTGCGCGTTTTCGAGGGAAACCGTTCCCTTTCTCAAGGCTCAGTAAATGCCTTAAATTCGCTTGCGCTTCTATGCTTGAAGCCGCAGCGGTGCGCTCAGACCATGAGGCCTATAAATAGGACACTTGATGTCCTCTGCAGAGAAGCAGTCTGTTCATGACTTCTCTTGGTTGTGAACTAGTGGGGGTGCCCACTCTGGTCATTAACCGGCCAAGAACTGGTGAGTCTCGGTTATCTAGAGACTTTACCAATGAACTGATAACTTTTAGGGAGTTTATCTTCCTTAATCTAGCTTTAACAGCTGCCTCAGGGATTGATTTCCCTTGTTCTTCATTTTGTATCTGACTGATCTGCAGAGAAGGGGTTCAGCCCTGTTTCCCAGCTTCCCAGCGAAGCTATCTTTTGAATCAAAGAAAGATCATTGCATGCTTGCTAAGTTCGCCACTTAGGCAAAAATTGGGACTTAGTCTCTTCAAGGTCGAGCCAGTCTTGCCATATAGGTGGGGCTAAGACTGTGTCCCTCAGGATCAGTCTGGCTTAGCCATATAGGCGAGGATAAGACTTGGCTTTTGCTGAGCTATCCCATCATCATCGTGCAAGCGAGGCTATCCTCTGCTTAACTGAATCTAAAATCCATTCTGCAACTGAATCGGATATAAATTGCTTCGCCCCAAAGAATTTGACTTACCATTTCACTTTTGCAGCTTTTCCTTTGACTTACTGCTAACTTGTTTCAGTTTGCATTGCAGTGAGCTATGTTCGCCAGCCTTTCGATCTGATGAAAGAAATCAGAGACTTGTCTCTTGCTTTTTCAATTGAAACTTTAATCCTAAACAAAAGGAACAAACTGGGGCCGCTGATGTATGTTCCCAAATGAGATTGGCAGTCGCTTATCCGAGATGATCCACTTCGAGGCGAGGCTGGTAGCCGCTTATCCGAGATGATTCACTTCGAGAAAGCGGACGTCACCTGTAAGGTCTCGGATCCTTCTTTTGCCAATTTTCATCAAAGAAGATCCAGTCTTCTGGTGGCAACCGGTCCTTTGCCAATTTTCATCAAAGATGATCCAGCTCCTTGATGGCAAAGTCTGCCATTATGCGAAGGATTACAGCCTTGTGCCGGAGGAAGGCCTTTCGTGTCCAGTTAGTTTCGCTTGAAAGTAGATAGGTCCACTTGTATGCCTTTGGAGTAAATTATTCTGTTGTACGGAACATAACCTTGATGTAGTAGTATCAATGTACCTTCCTTTTGAATTAATAAAAGTTTACTTTCTGCTTATCTGCTTCGTTTCTCCTTCTTTTTGACTCGAGAACACCTAAAGTGGACTGGCGGAGCCAAACTTCATGCGAAGTCAAAGACAGAATGCTTTCTGAATCAGGAACGCGCTTCCAGCGAAACTAACATGAAGTTTCCGCGAAGTTCGGACTGTGCTTTTAGCGGAGCTAAGACATGCTTTTCGGCGAAGTTATCGATACGTCGCGCTAAGTCAGCACTTGACTCGTGGCGGAGTTAGCCCTTAGTGGGGCTGAATCAGCACTTCTAGGGAAGGCGCTTTAGGCGCAGTTTCAAATTAATTTGAAATGACAGCCTGTGCTCTTTTCGAAGCGCCGTTTAGGCAATCATCAGCCTATAAAAGCTTGATCGGGCTTTGAAAGAGAAGACACTTCTCTTTTGAATTTTCAGAGAACCTCTCTCTTCTTCCTCTTCTTCTTCGTTCAAGAATTCAAGAACCTTTTTAGTTCTTCAAGGCTCCCAAGAGACGAGCAAGAAAAGAGGTCGCAACCTCTACGACGGAGGGTCCTTCTCCTCCTCCGGTCATCGAACGACCGATCGCCGGTAAGGATCTTTACCTTTTGATCAGAGATTTTCATCTCTCTCTTAAAACAGATTTCTGGCTATCTTTAGATGAATCCAGAACGATCAATCATGATCTTGTGATTTTAGGGAGTTCAATTCCCTGAATTTCCCTTGATTTCTTGACTGGGAATACTAGAACCGAAGGGTCTCTTCTTTAAGCTTCCAGGCGAAGCTATCCCTTAGGCGGTTCACATCCTGTTGAATGACAGGATGCGAAGCTAGCCTTTGGAGTGTAACTGAAAAGGACCTTAATGCCCTTAAAATAGTCTTAAGGCAATAATATCCTTCTGATGAAGTTAGCCCCTGGGGCTTTGTCGCATTCTGTTGTTCGAGACTAAGCTTCCAGAGCGAAGCTAACACTTGGATATTTTTCCTGCATCCTGTCTTCATGTGGAGTGCGGAGTTACACTGCAGCTGCGAAGCTAAACTTCGGGCGAAGCTATCATTAGGCCAGCTTCGCTCAGAGAGGAGGCTATGTCTTAACAAAAGTTATATTTTTGTTTTAGCCTTTGTTTGGCTGATGAACTAATCATAGTTCTTCTTTGTTCTTGCAGTGCACTACACTCCTGGTCCTTTGAATAGTCTCTTTGGCACAGCCAGGGGGCTAGATGGCAACGTCAGCTTGCAATTTCAGGGGTAGGCTTCGCTGTTCAGCAAGCGAGCTTTCCTGCTCGGGATACACTTATTCATGGTGGGGATCAGCGCACCATAAGGAGTATCTTAGCTACTGCTCCCCTTGAAGATTCTGACCGGAGAATCTATCGGAAGCCCGGCTTCATGTTTGGAGATGCAGCGCCAGATCATGATCGCCAGCTGCTAGCCGGAGAGGGGCAGTGGATTTTCCAATTAGATGGCGAGAAGTTCTATCTCCCGTCTAGCAAGCGGCATTTTTCCTTATCCTTCTTTCAATGCGTGACAAGGGCTCGGAAGATGCAGTGGCAAGTGAGTTGGACTACTGAATCCGTTCACGTAGGGAAGTTGATAATTCCCTCACCCAGTTACACAAGAGCGGGGCCTCCTTGCTGCATAATGGGTCTCCACCCTGGGACTGTACTGCCAGACATCCCAGTGGGAAAAAATCATGCGGTGGCTCAGACCTTTGGGAATCAATTCTTTAAGGTTCATGGCAACTATCCAGCCACTGATTTCAGGACTCCAGGGTGGGTTCACCCTCCGAAGACATGGTGGAGGAATCTGACTCTATATGTCCTTGCTCATTTTGAGGAGGATCTGGAGAGGCTGGGACTTTATGAGGCCGTCACGGCGACCTGTTATGGCATTCAGATGAGCGTGGCGAATTTCTACGCCATTTTTGAGTTGTACTGCCCGGCTACAGGGGCCTTCTTCACCCCTGTTGGCGAATTGGGTATGGCTCTGCACGAGATGTGGGAAGTCTCTGCTCTGCCTTTGGGATCTCTCCCATACGAAGAATATTTTCCGTGCGAGGCGGAATTGGCACTTCTGGAGAAGCAGGAGCCTGCCTTGTTTGAGACTTATCGGGAGTTGATGTGCCACCTGTACGTTTGCTCCAGCATGCATGGGAGCCATAAGGGAGCTTCATGCAGTTTGAAGAGCTGGGGAAACTATTTGTTCCCTGACATGGAGAATACTCCTGAAGCGGCTCATTGTGGAGTTGCTGATGAAGACATCTTTCGCCTGATGCAAGAGTATTCTCAAGGGGATCTAATTCTGGAAGAAGATGACAGCCCCTATGAGAAAGGCGGTATTCTTTGGAGTTTCCATCACCAGGCTCGTCGGCCGACGTCTTGGAGGGCACTTCTGGCTGGTTTCTTGACGGTCTGGTTGAAAAGATGTGTGGTGCCATCTTCATCGGGCGATGTCATTCATCCGACTGTCTTGTTGCCTGCCGTTCGTCTAGTCCATGGTCGTTCCCTTGGACTTCTTCCAGCCATGGTGTATTGTATTCAGAGAGGCCTTCGCGCATTGACGGAGGCTTTCTGTAGGCCACCAACGACGAAGCGGGGAAAGGGGACTATTTTGCCCTGTGACAGACCAAACCCCAGAATAGGTCTGTCATATACTTATTTGATGGCGTGGTTCGCCCTTCACTGTCCTTCTATTATCCAAGCCAGAAAGGAACCCCCAGAAGGTGTTCGCATGGCGCTTCTCCGTCGATTCGAGGGGTGTTCATGGTCGAAGACTTATGTGGCTGCAGTCCGCAAGCTGCTGTGCCGTCATGACGTCTATATCCTTTTCTGATGCTTCCCCTACATTTGCGATGCGGGCTATGGTGAAGAATTCAAGGATGTGGGAGAAGGGCAGACGTCATTGAGCCGAGGAATCTTTAAGTGGCTGGTTAGCATTCGGCCCTCACATTTGTTGTACAGGAGCGGGGACACTTGTTACTTGGAGCCCTGTGTTCCAAGTCGGTTTGCCCGTCAGTTTGGGTATGACCAACTGTATGTGGGTAACCCAAACAGCAGTCTAGCCTTTATGGGGAGCCTCATTGATGGAGCTCGTGCTTGGCGGTTCTTCATTGCTGGCTGTACCGAAGTGCGGCTGTGCATGCCGCTAAGGACTCTGAACCTTCTGATGACCCTGGGATTCTGCCAGTCGTATAGGACCTCGAACTCCACACCCACTGGATTTTTTATTAATTCCTCTGGTGTGAAGTTGATCTCTCAGCGGCTGAAGCGGAAGGTCACTGAGAAGAGCGAGGGTAAAAGGGTCCGCGTTCCAGGCCTCATGGAATTCATTGCTGTTGATGATAGCGAAGCCTCGGATGCAGGAAGTCCTCACTTCGAAGCGGATACAGGTGCTGAGACTCCAGCAGCAGCTTTTGGCGGGGTAGGCACGACCCCCGTAAAACAGGTCGACGTTGAAGAAGTGGAGGAAGAAGACCCCGACGTCTACGAAAACGGGAGGGTGGATCTCGTAAGAAGAGGGTAGTGAAGAAACCTCGTCGCTACGCTCCTACGGTTGTTGCAGAGGGCGAATTATCTGCAGTGCCTCCACCTCCTGCCCCATTAGCAACTAAATTGTCAGTTCCTAAACCGACTACTGGTAAAGCCACTCCGGACCCGGGTAAAATCAGCTCCGTTCTTGTAATATACTTTTTATGTGTTCCAGACAGCTCATTATTTACTTTATGACTCAGGAACTGAGGCGGTGAAAAGCCCGAGGGCTGAAGCTGTCGGAGAACAAGGGGAGCATTATGATCCCTTGTTTACTTATAAGGAGGGCGATGAGGCTGGCTATTTCGCCGTATCAGAAGAGTCCGGAGATGATGCGGCTGATGTAGGTCCTTCGGGCGCTGGGACTTCGAAAGGAAGTCCCGAAGCTTCTAGCTCCTTTGGGTGGACCACGGAGGGTTCGGCAAGTGACGGTGGGCCGGCTATTCGTGTTGATTCTACCAAAGATTTTCCAATGGAGCCTACAAGGACTGATGGAGCCGTCAAGACGATTGAGGCGACATCATCTTTTAGTACTGCTTTGACCTTTTAACTATTGTTATTTGTTATGCCTTGCCTAAACAAAGTCTTGTTGCAGGTGTTCTGCCTTTGGGTGCATCGACTTCAAGAGAGCCAATCAATCCTCCTGAGGGAATCAGGGGTGAAGCAAGTGCTTCGACCGTAGCGGATGCTGCTGAGTTGGATGCTTTGTATGGCGACCCGCCCTCTTATCAGCTTGAACCAGCCAGAGGAACTGAAACTGAGGGGACGGTAGTCATGGAACCAATCTCACTTTCAAGTATATCGGTGAGTGAGATGCCATCGGTTTCACCAGCGTAGCCTATCTTGCCAGGCGCAGAGCTGAGGGTGATTACCAGTCCTACTTCTCCAACACTGGTGGTTGAGCCCGCTCTCTCGGAAATAGTCACTAGTCCGATCTCGGTTGTGGCTAGTGTACTGGTTTCAATGGGGACTCCTCCCAGATCACAGATGACCTCTCATGTTGCTGCAGCCAGTGCTTCTACTATTCCTTCCACAGTGGTGTCAATAAAGCCGGTGGAATCTTCAGGGGCTGCTTGTCTGCCAAGAGTGATTGAGGCCGAGAACGAATTTGTGGCTGAGCTAGTTGATAGCTTTTATAAGAGCTTGAAGCGATCCATTGCTTTGATCTTGAAAGGCTCGACTACCTCATTTTCTGCTTTAAAGGTGGTCCTCTCCGATGCATTGACAGTATCCGAGACTTTGGAGGGGATGACCAGGCTGCTGCACTGGAACTTCTGGTGGACCAACTCGAGAGGGATGTAGACGAATGGCGCCGTCTTAGCCATTCGGACCTGGAGTCTTCGGTTAACGAGCAGCTTGCACACCTTATTGCTCAAATGCATGAAGCCCATCTTGCCACTCAGGAAGCCGCTAAGGTCATTTCTTCTGATTTGAAATCCTTGGAGACAAGGAAAGTAGAGCTCGGGGATGCCATAGACGCTTCTAGCAGTGCTCTTCTTGACGCTGAGGACAAAATTGAAAAGGCCAAGGAGATGATCAGGAAGGCTAATCTTCTTTTATCCAAGGCTGAACCAGTGCGTCTTGAAGAGACTGCCCGCTTGAGCAGCTTAAGGCTCAGAATGACGAACTCTTGCGGCAAAAGCTGGCTCAGAGGGCAACTTTGGTTGAAGTTGAAGCTCGCTTGGCCCAGACGGCGAGCTTTAATGAGGCTGAGCTGAGGCACAGGCGCTTGTCAGGGCTGCTGAAGAGAGGAAGGTAAGGCTGGCCACTCTTGAAGGACGGATTAAATCTTATGAAGTACCATCATAGCTTGTAATATGTGCCTTCATGTATCCCTTTTTTTTTTAGAGTCAATGAAAAGTAATTTTGTTTTGACTCCCCTGTTGTATTTTTGACTTGTTTTATCCTTTGAATTGTCGCTTTCAAGTTGTATTACAGCCATTTGAGAAAATAGTCCTTACTGGACTGAATAATGAGACTTGGCTATCTGCCGGTTCAGAGGTCGCAATGACGTAACCGGTTGAGAAGCCACCAAGCTCGAAGTAGTCCTTGTCGGACTGAAAGGTGAGACTTGGCTATCTGCCAGTTCAGAGGTCGCAATGACATAACCGATTGAGAAGCCACCAAGCTTGAAGTAGTCCTTGTCGGACTGAAAGGTGAGACTTGGCTATCTGCCGGTTCAGAGGTCGCAATGACATAACCGATTGAGAAGCCACCAAGCTTGAAGTAGTCCTTGTCGGACTGAAAGGTGAGACTTGGCTATCTGCCGGTTCAGAGGTCGCAATGACATAACCGATTGAGAAGCCACCAAGCTCGAAGTAGTCCTTGTCGGACTGAAAGGTGAGACTTGGCTATCTGCCGGTTCAGAGGTCGCAATGACATAACCGATTGAGAAGCCACCAAGCTCGAAGTAGTCCTTGTCGGACTGAAAGGTGAGATTTGGCTATCTGCCGGTTCAGAGGTCGCAATGACATAACCGATTGAGAAGCCACCAAGCTCGAAGTAGTCCTTGTCGGACTGAAAGGTGAGACTTGGTTATCTGCCGGTTCAGAGGTCGCAATGATATAACCGATCGAGAAGTCACCAAGCTCGAAGTTTTGATGGGATTTGAAAAAGGTCTCGTTTTCATTGCGAAAAATGAGGAGATCACTGTCATAGGTTTAGTGTAACGTAACAGCGAAATGGATGCCAGAGGTTATACTGTTAAACATATCATGAAAGGGTCTCGTTCTCACGGGGAGAAACGAGGAAATCACTGTCATAAGTTTAGTGTTAACGTAACAGCGAAATGGATGCCAGAGGTTATACTGTTAAATATAGTATGAAAGGGTCTCGTTCTTATGGGAAGAAACGAGAAAATCACTGTCATAGGTTTAGTGTTAACGTAACAGCGAAATGGATGCCAGAGGTTATACTGTTAAACAGCATGAAAGGGTCTCGTTCTCATGGGGAGAAATGAGAAAATCACTATCATAGGTTTAGTGTTAACGTAACAGCGAAATGGATGCCAGAGGTTATACTGTTAAACATAGAATGAAAGGGGTCTCGTTCTCACGGGGAGAAACGAGGAAATCACTGTCATAGGTTTAGTGTTAACGTAACAGTGAAATGGATGAAAAAATCTTTATATGTGGTCTTACCATTCTATGGATGAGAATTGGTAAGCGATTTTGGAGAGGGAATCAAATGGGAACAGATCTCTTAGGATTTTTAGCAAACCCTCAGCTGTCAACGGGTTTGATATGCCTTTACCAACTACCGTTTGAGTCGGGCTAGTCATGCTATTCCCCTCAGCATGATGAGTTATCGAGGACTTATGTTGGGCTTAAAGGCCAACATTTTTCTTTATCCTTAACCGTTAAAGGTGTTGGATCATGTGGTTAGTGCATGTGTAATCTTGATTCTACTTTGAGACAACCAGTGTATGACCAGGTTCCTACTGGTTTATGGTTGTATGATCTCGTTTGGAGGAAGAGAGAGGCACTCTTTCTGCGTACCTTAGATTTGAAGGTCTTGATCAGAGGTGTAGTGTTAACTTGATCATAAGAAGGATCCTTAATCAAGGATAATACTTCTTTAAGAACTTGCCATTGATCGGCATCATGAGTAAATCACCATCTGAAGTCATGAGGTGATATGCTCCGTTTGAATAGACTATTTCTATTACAAACGGTCCTTCCCATTTAGGCTGAAATTTGTCTTTGGTTTTGTGCGTCATGATCATCGGTCGTCTGACGGCTAAAACTAAATCTCTTTTCTAGAAGACTCTTTGTTTGACCTTCTTATTGAAGGCTTTTGAGATTCGAGCTTGATACAATTCGATGTGTTACTGAGCTTGTAGTCGCTTCTCATATAGGGCTTTGAGCTCTTGAAGACGCAACCGATCATTGTCCTCTGATGTGATCTTAGTGGTCAGAGCAACTCGTAATGACGGCATCTGGATTTCCAACGGTATGACTGCTTCACACCCGTACACCAGGGGAAAAGGCGTATTGCCTGTCGGGGCCCGAACCGTGGTTCGGTAGGCCCAAAGACATTCACCAAGCTTTTCGTCCTAATCTCGCTTATTCGAGGAGACGAACTTCTTGAGTAACTTGATGATTGTTTTGTTGAATGCTTTCGCCAAGCCATTAGCGGCGGGATTATAGGCAGTTGAAGCCACATTCTGAATTTGGTACTTATCACAGAATCGATAGAATACCTGGCTTATGAATTGGGGACCATTATCATGAATGATCCGCCTAGGGACACCAAATCGATGAATGACATGGTGTTTGATAAAATTAACCACGTTGGAAGTTTTGACTTCAACCAGTGGTATAGCTTCTGCCCACTTTGAAAAGTAATCGGTTATTACTAAGATAAACCGGTGACCTCTTGTCGAAGAGGGGCTGATTGGCCCTACGACATCGATTCCCCATGCTTCAAATGGCCATGAAGCAACAGTTGGGTGGAGCAACTCTAGAGGCTGGTGTATGAAGTCCGCATGAATCTGGCATGCTTTACATCTTCGTGCATATTGGATGGCATCGGCTATCATGGTTGGCCAATAATATCCAAGCCTATGCAATCTGTCTTTAAGTTTTGGACCTGGCTGATGAGCTCCACATATGCCGTCGTGTGCTTCTTTAAGCACTTCCTGTGCCTCTGAATTAGAAAGGCAACGGAGGAGGATGCCGTCATATGAACGACGGTAAAGTGTCTTCAGAGTTGGATCGTAGTAAAAATGGAGAGACCTTCGTCTGATAGATGCCGCTTCTTTAGGATCGTCTGGCAGCAGACCATGTAAAGCATAGTCGATGAAAGAAAATCGCCAATCTCTCAACTCAAGATCCGTTGAGACATTATAGACCTCTCTGGTTCTTAACATATGTTTAGAGCAGACAAGGTGTCGAGTCACCACTGTGAGGTGATATTCGGTGTCGACTGGCAAGGCTAGTGTTGTTACTAATGCCGCAAGAGCATCCGCCTTAGTATTCTGAGATCGAGATACGTGCCCATGTAAAAACCATCAAACAGATTAGCCAATTCGATGACTGTGTGATAATAAGGCACCAAGTCTTCGTGGCGGACCTCATATTCGCCTTTAACCTGATTGATAATCAGTTTTGAATCGCCGTAAGCTTCAAGATAGCGAACCCCCATTCTGTGGGCGAGCTGAAGGCCAATAAGTAGAGAATTATATTCCGTTACATTGTTGGAGCATGATTCCGTCAGAGAAAATGCTCTGGGAAGGACGTAATTTTGTGGGTAGATAAACACACCCCCACGCCGGCAATGATCATGCCTTTAGAGCCTATTCGTGATGTTCCATCGAAAAACATCTGCCAAACTTCATCCTCTGAAGTTATATTAGACTCAAAGACTTCATCTGGAATATCTTCATGAAGTTTTGAGTATTCCGAGACTGGATGAGCAGCCAAGAACTCCGCAAGGGCCTGGCCTTTAACCGCCTTTTGAGGGATAAAGATCATGTCGTATTGAGACAAAAGAAGCGCCCATTTAGCTAATCTTGAATTCAATGATCCTGGCTTTATCATGAGAAGACGCAAAGGATTCACTCTGGAGATGAATGTATGGTTTGGCCGACCAAATAATGTCGTGTCTTTTGAACTGCAAAGATAAGAGCTAAGCATTCCTTCTCAATAGGATTATAGCGAGATTCCGCCCCTATCAGAGTCCTGCTCAGATAATAAATGGCTTGTTCGTGACCATTGTCGTCCTTTTGAGCAAGGAGGGCACCAAGAGAATGGTTCATAGCTTTCACATAAAGCAAGAATGGTTTCCCTGATGTGGGAGCCACTAAGACTGGGGGGTTTTGTGAGATATGTCTTGATATCCTCATAAGCTTCCTAACAAGCTTGATCCCATACAAAGGAAGCACCTTTTTCATGTACCAAGACTTCGCCCAAGCCGGGGCTATAATCCGGATTTGGGGAACTGTAGGGAGTGTCGTGGGACGCTTGTTTGCCCCTGCGCAGCTCTCGTCCTCTTTCGGTCATGTTAACGGATACAGAGGGTAGATCTCGTGATGCGCTCCTTTTATGATGTTTCACCGGAGCTTGCACCGACAGTCGATCAAAAACTGATCGTCGGCCTGGAGGAGTGGCGGGGATTGGTCCTACCCGGCAATGGACTGAGTGGAATGTCACCAACTAACATCCCACTTGTTGACAACAGGAAGGGGAAGTTTGGAAAGATTCTGACTTCCGTTTGCTTGTCAAGAATTCCCGCAAGTCGGACCCAGTTGGGCCCAAACGATCCAGCGCAGAGGCTCTGCTGGATCGCGCATAGGACGATGTCCTGCTCCTTTTATCACCGCAGAGGGGATTAGCACTGAATAGTACTTCAGCTCTAGCTTCGCGGCTAAGAACCTTGGGAATACCTTTGGATGTTGAAGCTGCATAAGCACCGCCGTTAACACTTAGGGACGATCCCTTAGCTCCGCTACAAAGAGCGAGCTTAGCGATTGATGAATTAGGAAGCGAAGCACGCTGCGGTGCTTTATCCGCTATGCTACTGCGAAGGCGATTAGCCTTAGATAGTGCTTTGGATCCTGATTCGCGGCTAAAAGCTTTGGAAACGCCCTTGGGCGCTGAAGCTGCATGAGCACCGCTATCAGCACTTAGGGATAATCCCTTAGCTCCGCTGCGAAGAGCGAGCTTAGTACTTGAAGGACTGGGGAACGAAGCACGCTGTGGTGCTTTGGTTCCAGCTTCGCGGTTATGAACATGATGCGTACCCTATGGTACAGTAGCTTCGCTCATGAGAACGAGGCTGGCGCGAGGCGTTCCCGCTCTTGAACTGGGTGAAGGTACGGTCGCCACTGTGACTTCGCGGCTAACAGCCTTGTTAGAGCAGGCAGGCATCTTGCCTTTTTCTTCACAAGAGAGACGCACTTGTGGCACAGCTACGCCTGAGGCTTTATGTAGAGCCTTCTGCTTTGGCCTCCATATCTGCCTTGACAAGGGAGACATAGGTTCGCAGGGAACCTGACTAGCCACACGCGAGGCTGAGGGGTGTCTACAGAATTCTGATCCTGGTTTCTGTTCTGAGGCCTTGGCCATGGAGACCTTTCTATGCTTCCGTGCATGAAGCATTAGACCACTTCCTGAGAGGACTTCTTCAAAATTTTCTTGATCGAAGTACACGACCAGGTTCTCAAAAGTGATAGGCTTGCCCTTTTGGATCTGCTTCCTTGTTGCACCAGAGACCACAGCAGGCTCGCAGGGAGCCTCATTTGTCTCCGCAGAGACTTACTTTGAAGATTTAGCCAGAGGGGCTCTGGCCACATTGGCTTCCTTGAATTCAGAGATAGACCCGAAGGTCTTGCGACACTTGATTCTCAACAGTGGAGAAACAAGTCCCCAGCGGAGTCGCCACCTTATTTTCCATTGATTTGAAAGGGGAAAACTTACAAAAAAGGGTCGAGGAGCTAAATTACAAGTATTCTAAAAAGATTACAAGTAGATCTCCTCTGAGATTCTGGAGAAGTGTGCCGGTAGGAGTCTGGTCAGCGTGCGACCACTTTGTCCCTTTGACGATGCGATCGATAGGAATCCCGTCTCGCCCGGTTCGGGGAATCAGAGAACAGAAGGTTGGTAGAACCCTCTTGTTACTTCTCAAAACCCTCTTCATTTAGGAATTCCTTCTCGCCTGGTTCCGGAGATTCCTTGAGAAGAAGGTATTAGGGTATCAGCACCCTGATTAGAGAAGCAGTTCTCTAAAGTCTCTGAATTCTTGGAAGCAAGAGAATAGATCTCTGTTTGGTCACCTCTCTCTCTGTGCGCGCGGCTTGTGCGGTCTTCTCGTGGAGTCTGCCGTGGTCTTCTCTCCTTGTGCCCCTAGTGGGCTATTTATAGGGAGAGCAAGGGTATAATTATCCTTTGAAAATATGGAAACAGATTGAATCAAATCTGTTCAAATCTGGAAGGCAGCCTTGCTGCGAGGCTAGAATCAGCTTCCGCGAAGCTAGAAGTAGCAGGTAGATCGGTCTCCTGATTTGTTTTGATCCTTTCCATATAATTGGAAGATCTCCCTTGATCCTCTTACTTGTTTTAAGAGAGTCAAGAGATCATGGCAAGCAACTGCCAAATTTGATCTCAGATTTGATCTTGATTGGATTTGATCTTGATCCTCAATGAATTTGATCTCATCTGGAGATTTAATTAGTCAAAGGTTGACCATAACAGACCCACAGCGGAGCTGCTCGCGTCGAGCTCGCAGCGGAGCTGGAAGGAGCATTTGGCGAAGTCAGAAGAAAGCTCTTCCGCGGAGCTAGATAACATCTGTGGCGAAGCTACCGAACATCCTTCTGCGCGGTTGCGTGTGGCTTCGAGCGAAGCTAACTCTCTGTGGAGTTAACTGAGCACTTCAGGCGAAGCTGTAAGTTAGCTCCTTGATGGAACTTTGAACGGCTTCAAGGCGAAGTTAGGCGATCTTAGCCTCTCAGGCGAGGCTATCCCCTTGGGCTCATGTGATGCTAAGTGCTAGCATCTTAGACCTGCTGAGGTCTGTTTAGAGACAATCCGGGCTCACTGTCCACTTTACTGGATCAGAAGAGTTCAAGTTGCTTTTTTGTCCCTCGGAGATGAGTGAAAACTGGTCGTCAGCTTGTCTGTCACTTGTCTTTTGTAAATGTCAACAAGTACAGAACTGGTCGTCAGCTTGTCTGTCACTTGTCTTTTGTAAATGTCAACAAGTACAGAACTGGTCGTCAGCTTGTCTGTCACTTGTCTTTTGTAAATGTCAACAAGTTTAGACATTGTTCAGGCCAGTCAAGAATCTTGTTTTTTTAAAGTGTCAACAGCTACTGCTTGGGAATTTCTTTTCGCCTGATTCTAGAGATTCCTTGAGAGGGAGAAAAATATTAGGGTATTAGCACCCTGAATTGATCCTTGTAGGATTAGAGAAGTGATTTCTGAATTCTTGGAAGCGAGAGAGTAAATCTCTTGTTGGCTTAAGCTTTAAAGCCACCAAAGAAGCTTATGCTCTTCTAAAGAGTTTTTTGGACTTGAATTTTTTTCAAAACCATGAGCCTAGCCTACTAGTGGGCTATTTATAGGCTCAATAAGGAGTTATGATTCCCTTGATTATTTTCCCTTAATGAGGGATCATGGGTGTAACTATCCATTAACTTCCCTCACTAGGCAATAAGGAGTTATGATTTCCTTAATTGTCTCCTCTTAACGAGGGATCATGGGTGTAACTACCCATTAACTCTCCCTACTAGGCAATAGGGAGTAATGATTCCCTTAATTGTCTCTTCTTAATGAGGGATCATGAGTGTAACTACCTATTAACTCTCCTCACTAACTTAGTAGGGCGGTTACATTCCTCATGCGAAGCTATCCTCTTCAGGCGAAGCTAAGAATTTCAGCTCTTTCAGCGGAGTTATGCCAAGTTTCAGGCGAAGGTAGAAGTTGGCCTTCTGTGCGGCTGTGTAGAGCTTCAGGCAAAGCTATAATTAGCCTCTGGCGAAACTAGAATTAGCTTCAGGTGAAGTTACAAGTTAGTTCTCTGTGGAGCTATGAAGAGCTTTATGCGAAGCTATCAAGAAGGCTTCAGGCCCAGCTATAATTAACTTCAGGTGAAGTTATAAGTTAGCTCTCTATGGAGCTATGAAAAGCTTCATGTGAAGCTATCAAGAAAGCTTCAGGCGAAGCTATCAAGAAAGCTTCAGGCGAAGCTATAATTAACTTCAGGCAAAGCTAGAATTAGCTTTAGGCGAAGCTGTAAGTTAGCTATCTGGAGCTATGAAAAGCTTCATGCGAAGCTATTAAGAAAGCTTCAGGTAAAGTTATAAGTTAGCTCTCTATAGAGAGCTTAAAGGCGAAGCTAGACAAACTTAGCCTCTGAGGCGAGGCTATCCCCTTGGACTCATGCGATGCTAAGTGTTGAGCTAACTCAGCATCTTAGGCCTCCTTAGGTCTCTTCGAAGGCAGTCTTGCCTTACTGTCTGCTTCATTGGATCAGTAGAGTCCAAGTCGCTGATTTTTCCCTCGGGGATGGGCAGAAACTGGTCGTCAGCTTGTCTGTGACTTGTCTTTTGTAAATGTCGACAAGTTAAACGTCATTCAGACTGGTTGAAAAGCTGTCTGAGGGTTGTCTTTTTAGAGTGTCAACAAAACCCCCTTCAAAGTTTTCATAAATCTACAAGGGATGGTTCGGATTTTGAAATACTTTAAGCCTCGGGTGTTCAAAAAGGGCAAGCACTCACCAAGTAGAATTCTCCAAAGAAACTAGAACTGTGACTGAAAATTATTCAAAGATTAGAAATATGATAAAATCAGTCTGAGTAGAGAGTTCACTGGGAACAAAGAGAGCAGATATAGGAATCCATCTGTTCAGAGGTAATGTGGACATAACAGGTTAGGAATCGCTAGAAAGATGATTCGCTGTTCAGAGGTGATAAACTGGACATAACAGCGAGAAGATTCCCTACAGGACTGAAAGTTTTGATCTGGATATCCGTCAGTTTAAAGGTAACAAACTGGACATAACTGATTAGAAATCACCAGACACGAAGCCTTGTTGTTCAGACGTGACAAACTAGACATAACGACAAAGAACGATGAGATTGGATATTCATCGGTTCAGAGGTGACGAACGGGACATAACCGATTAGAAATTACCAAACTCAGAGTGTTTACTGTTCAGAGGTGACGAACTGGACATAACAGTAAACAAAAGGAGAGACTTGGCAATCTATCGGTTTAAAGGTGAGGAACTGGACATGACCGATTGAGAAGCCACCAAGCTTGAAATTTTATCATTCAGAGGTGATGAACTGGACATAATGATAAAATGAAGGTGAATTCAGTTTTAGGGATCCGTCTATTCAGAGGTGATAAACTGGACATGATAGACTAAGACATACTAAACTCTAATCTGCTGCTGTTGACACTTTAAAAAAGACAAGATTCTGACTGGCCTGAACAATGTCTAAACTTGTTGACATTTACAAAAGACAAGTGACAGACAAGCTGATTGGCCCGAACAATGTCTAAACTTGTTGACATTTACAAAAAATAAGTGACAGACAAGCTGACGACCGGTTCTGTACTTGTTGACATTTACAAAAGACAAGTGACAGATAAGCTGACGACCAGTTTTCACCCATCTCCGAGGGACAAAGAAGCAACTTGGACTCTACTGATCCAGTGAAGCAGTCAGTGAGCCCGGATTGTCTCTAAACAGACCTCATCAGGTCTAAGATGCTAGGACTTAGCATCACATGAGCCCAAGGGGATAGCCTCGCCTGAGAGGCTAAGATCATCCAACTTCGCCTTGAAGTCATTCACAGCTCCGTCAGGAAGCTAACTTACAGCTTCGCCTGAAGTGCTCAGTTAACTCCACAGAGAGTTAGCTTCGCTTGAAGCCAGATGCAACTGCGCAGAAGGATGTTCGGTAGTTTCGCTACAGATGTTATCTAGCTCCGCTGAAGAGCTTTCTTCTGACTTCGCCAGATGCTTCTTCCAGTTCCGCTGTGAGCTCAACGTAGCAGCTCCGCTGCGGGTCTGCCATGGTCAACCTTTGACCAATTAAATCTCCAGATGAGATCAAATCTAATTAGGATCAAGATTAAATCCAATCAAGATCAAATCTGAGATCAAATTTGGCAGTTAATTGCCATAATCTCTTGACTATCCTAAAACGAGTAAGAGGATCAAGGGAGATCTTCCAATTATATGGAAAGAATCCAAAACAGATCAGGGGACCGACCTACCTGCTACTTCTAGCTTCGCAGAAGCTGATTCTAGCCTCGCAGCAAGGCTACCTTCCAGATTTGAGCAGATTTGATTCAATCTGTTTCCATATTTTCAAGGGACAATTATACCCCTGCTCTCCCTATAAATAACCCACCAGGGACACAAGGAAAAAAGACCACCCGATCCAGAGACGGCAGACTTCTCGAGAGGACGCATCGCGCGCATAGAGAGAGTGAGGCTTAACAGAGAGTTATTCTCTTACTTCTAAGAATTCAGAGACTTTAGAGAACTGCTTCTCTAATCAGGGTGCTGATACTCTAATACCTTCTTCTCAAGGAATCTCTGAAACCAGGCGAGAAGGAATTCCTAAGCAAAGGCAGTTTTGAGAAGTAACAAGGAGGTTCTACCAACCTTCTGTTCTCTGATTCCCCGAACCAGGCGAGAAGGGAATCTCATCGCTCGCATCGTCAATGGGACAAAGTGGTCGCGCGCTGACCAGACTCTTATCGGCACACTTCTCCAGAATCTCCGAGGAGATCTACTTGTAATCTTTTGTGTACTTGTAATTTAGCTCCTCGACCCTTTTTTTATAAGTTTTTCCCTTTGCAAATCAATGAAAAATAAGATGGCGACTCCGCTGGGAATGATTTCTCCACTGCTGAGAATCAAGTGTCGCAATGCGACGAAAAGACTTTCGGGTCTATCTTTGAATTCAAGGAAGCCAATGTAGCCAGAGCCCCTCTGGCTAAATTTTCAAAGCAAGTCTCTGCAGAGACAGATAAGGCTCTCTGCGAGCCTACTGCGGTCCTCTGGCGCAACAAAGAAGCAGGCCCGCAATGCAAGCCTATTACTTTCGAGAACCTGGTCGTTTACTTCGACGAAGGAAAATTTGAAGAAGTCCTCTCTGGGGGTGGTCTAATGCTTCATGCACGAAAGCATAGAAAGGTCTCCATGGCCAAGGCCTCAGAACAGAAACCAGAAGCAGAATTCTGTCGGCACCTCTCAGCGTCGCGTGTGGCTAGTCAGGTTCCCTGCGAACCTATGTCTCCCTTGCCAAAGCAGATGTGGAGGCCAAAACAGAAGGCTCTGAGTAAAGCCTCAGGCGTAGCTACGCCACAAGTGCGTCTCTCTTGTGAAGAAAAAGGCAGGGTGTCTTCCTGCTCCAACAATACTGCTAGCCGTGAAGTCACAATGGCGACCATACCTTCGCCCAATTCAAGAGCAGCAACAACTCGCGCCAGCCTCGTCCTCATGAGCGAAGCTACTGTACCACAGGGTACGCATGACGTTCATAGCCGCGAAGCTGGAACCAAAGCACCACAGCGTGCTTCGTTCCTAGTTCTTCAAGTACTAAGCTCGCTCTTCGCAGCGGAGCTAAGAGATTGTCCCTAAGTGCTGATAGCGGTGCTTATGCAGCTTCAGCGCCCAAGGGCGTTTCCAAAGCTTTTAGCCGCAGATCAAGATCCAAAGTACTATCTAAGGCTAATCACCTTCGCTGCAGCATAGCGGATAAAGCACCACAGCGTGCTCCGCTCTCCCAGTTCATCAAACGCTAAGCTCGCGCCTCGTAGCGGAGCTAAGGGATTCCTTAAATGTTGACAGCGTTGCTTATGCAGCTTCAACATCTAAGGGCACTCCCAAGGTTCTTAACCGCGAAGCTAGAGCTGAAGCACTATTCTGTGCTAATCCCCTCTGCGGTGATAAAAGGAGCAGGACATCGTCCTATGCGCGATCCAACAGAGTCTCTGCGCCGGATCGTTTAGGCCCAACTAGGTCTGACTTGCGGGAATTCTTGACAAGCAAACTGAAATCGGAATCTTTCCAAACTTCTTCCTCCTGTTGTCAACAAATGGGATGTCAGTTGGTGACAGTCCACTCAGTCCATTGCCGACTAGGATCAATCCCCGCCACTCTTTCAGGCCGACGATCAGTTTTTGATCAACTGTCGGTGCAGGCCCCGGTGAAATATCGCAAAAGGAGCATATTGCGGGATCTACCCTCTGCATCCGTTAACATGACCGGAAGAGGACGAGAGCTGCGCAGGGGCAGACAAGCATCCCACGACACTCCCTACAGCTCCCCAGATCCAGATTACAGCCCCGGCTTGGGCGAAGTCCTGGTACACGAAGAAGGTGTCTTCCGAAATACCAGATCTAGGGTTGCAATACCCTACAATTATGAACAGCCATCTTCCTCAACGATAGTAGCCTCGCCGGAACCAAAGAGAGGATCAGTCCAATGCTCTGATAAGAGGATGAAGATAGTGGGTATGCTTCTTCAGCGACAGTCAGCTCGGTGCGAACAGACAAAGCATCAGTAAACATGACTGACAATAGTAATGACGACCTTCGTCGGCGTTTGGAAGCTCAGGAGCAAACTTCCAAAACCCAGCAAGAAACTCTGGACAACATTCAACAGATGCTCGCGCAACTCCTCAATAACCGGAATAATAATGATACCGGGAGCAATCACGATGAGGAAAAACATCTTAGCAATGAACAGCCGAAGACGGAGAAGTCCAAGGAGGGTTCTTCTTTGGAAGCTGAAGTCCTTAAGGGCATCCAAGCTCAAATTGCATCCCTAGCTCAGAGGGATGATTAAATAAAGTAGGGGCAGTCCGTCCTTACCTGTTGGAGTGGGATTCAGTACCATACCCACCAAAGTTCAAACCACCAACGTTACATACGTACGATGGTAAGAGCTCGCCAAACCAGCACATCTACTATTTTCGGTCTCAGACCGGTAATGTTATAGATAGTGATACTATCATGGCTAGGCTGTTCATTGGCACCTTAAAGGGGGTAGCATTTGACTGGTTCCGAAGTCTCCCTCCGGGCTCCGTCAATTCCTGGGTCGACCTGAAAACCCAATTTCTTTCTCGTCTCTATGAAGACGATACCGAGGTAACCATGGACAAGCTCCTCTCCACCGTGCAGAAGAAGGGCGAATCTGTCCGTGACTACATTGAGCGGTTCAGAAACTTGTCTTTGATGTGCCCAGCGGGGATGCCATTACCCATGCTCTTACAGACGTGCAGGCACAACTTCTTAGACCAAGTAGAGGTTCGTATGGGGGCTGTCAAAGCCCATACCTGGAAAGAATTGGTCGAACAAGCTGAGATAGCCGAAAAGTCGGCTAAAAAGTTTGAACCATCCACCCCTAAAGGCAAATGGGGCATGAATAATAAAGGACGTAGCGACATACCGCAGTCTTCTCAAGCCAAAGGGAAGGAGACTATGTCCATTGAATTGTCAGGGGATGTTCAGTCGAAGGCCAAGAAGAGCGGCTTCAATAATCAGGAGTCTAAGTTTCCTCTGAAACAATACTCCTTCAAAGACGATCAGGTGGTCACAATATTCCATTTACTCCACAAAGGGAATAAAATGAAGCTACCGGATGCTCGACGCCCCAATGAGATAGGACGCACGAATGATCCCAAATATTGCCTCTTCCACAGGATGATTCACCATCCTACCGACAAGTGCTTTGTCCTCAAGGACAGAATTCAAGCTTTGATCGACGCCGGGGTCTTGACACTAAAGTCAGAGCAGAAGAAAGTCACTGCAAATATGGTGACCCTCGAGTTCGGCAAAACCCCAAAGGTCACAGTTCCTGACGGGACTTATCCAGTCCCTACGCCACGGCTGGAGGTCAAACATCCTGCGGCTAAAACCCAAGATAATAGGGGTCTTGTTCCCTTGACATTGGAGACAGGGGGAATCATGTGGATACACTCAAACCTTGTCCAAGACGAACAATGGGATTCAAAGAAGTCTAAGTCAAAGGGCAAATCTTGCAATGTCATCTCCGTCCTGCCAGACGATGACAATCTTACGTCAGCTTCTCCCAGTGATTCTGAAGAAGAAAAGCACGCGTGCGTGACGCAGGCCGATGTACCTCAGCTGACGGGTACTCGATCCGAAAAATCATACTTAAAACAGTATGAGAAAGCTACTGATGAGACATAATAGCAAACGACATTAGTACAAGTACTTGCATCCGCTTCAATTCCGACCAAGGGAAAAGAGAAGCCAAAGGAAGTCCGGTTCGACCATATCCTGAAGAAACCTTCAGGCCCAGGGCTTGACACGCCCTTTCGTTTTGATATATTGGCCCAGCTGGCAATATCCCGGCTCGTATCACCATACACAAACTCCTTCGTCTCTCAAAAAAGACAAGAGAAGCACTCAGAGATGCACTGGCCAATTCAGAGTCAGACTTGACGCCAAGCCAGTCAAGCAGCAACAATGTCGGTTTCGCCCGAACATTATGGAGGCTATTGAAGTCGAAGTTCATAAACTTATTGCATGTGGCTTCATACGGGAGGAACAACATCCAGATTGGGTTGCTAATATCGTTCCCGTCCTCAAGAAGAATAGGAAAATACGGATCTGCATCGACTACCGTGATCTCAATACAGCCTGTCCTAAAATGAATTCCCACTGCCCATCACTGATGTCATGATTGACAATACCTGTGAATTCGAAAGAATGTCTTTCATGGACGATTTTTCAGGGTACAATCAGATTAAGATGTATCCCGACGACGAGAAGCATACTTCGTTCCGAACACCATTGGGGGTATACTGCTACACTGTGATGACCTTCGGGCTAAAGAACGCCGGAGCAACCTATCAGCGGGCAATGAGTACAATCTTTCACGATCATCTCCGAAACACGGTAGAATGCTATATCGACGACATTGCTGTCAAAAGCCGCAATAAGAATGACCATCTTCATGACTTGAGAACGATGTTCGACATAATGCGGGCTGATCAACTGAAAATGAATCCGACAGAATCTTTCTTGGAAGTTTCGAGTGGCAAGTTCCTTGAATTTATTGTTACATCAAAAGGAATTCATCTTGACCTAGACAAAGTCAAAGCCATCCAGAGCATGCATCCACCGAGGAATCTTAAAGAGCTTAGAGACCTGCAAGGTAGACTGGCTTATATTAGAATATTCATCGCGAATCTCTCAGGCCGCTGTCAACCATTCACCCGACTCATGAAAAAGGGTGCTTCCTTCGTATGGGATCAAGCTTGTCAGGAAGCTTATGAAGACATCAAGAGATATCTCATAAAACCCCCAGTCTTAGTGGCTCCCACATCAGAGAAACCATTCTTGCTTTATGTAAAAGCTATGACCATTCTCTTGGTGCCCTCCTTGCTCAAAAGGATGAAAATGGTCACGAACAGGCCATTTATTATCTGAGTAGGGCTCTGATAGGGGCGGAATCTTGCTATAATCCTATCGAGAAGGAGTGCTTAGCTCTCGTCTTTGCCGTTCAGAAGATACGATATTATTTGGTCGGCCAAACCATACATGTCATCTCCAGAGTGAATCCTTTGCGTCTTCTCATGACGAAGCCAGGATCATTGAATTCAAGATTATCTAAATGGGCACTTCTTTTGTCTCAATACGACATGATCTTTATCTCTCAAAAGGCGATTAAAGGCCAAGCACTTGCAGAGTTTTTGGCTGCTCATCCAGTCCCAGAGAACTCAAAACCTCACGAAGATATTTCGGATGAAGTCTTCGAGTTCAATGTAATCTCAGAGGATGAAGTGTGGCAGATGTTCTTCGATGGAGCATCACGAATAGGCCCCAAGGGCAAGATCATTGCCGGCGTGGGGGTTGTGTTTATCTCTCCACAGAATCATGTCCTTCCTAGAGCATTCTCTCTGACGGAATCATACTCCAACAATGTAGCGGAATATAATGCTCTACTTATTGGCCTTCAGCTCGCCTACGGAATGGGGGTACGCTACCATGAAGCTTACAGCGATTCAAAACTGATTATCAATCAGGTTAAAGGCGAATATGAAGTCCGTCACGAGGATTTGGTGCCTTATTATCACACAATCATCGAATTGGCTAATCTGTTTGATGGCTTTTACATCGGGCACGTATCTCGATCTCAGAATACTAAGGCAGATGCTCTTGCTGCATTAGCAACAACACTAGCCTTGCAAGTCGACACCGAGTATCACCTCACAGTGGCGACTTGACACCTTGTCTGCTCTAAACATATGTTAAGAACCAGAGAGGTATATAATATCTCGACGGATCTTGAGCCGAGAGATTGGCGATTTCCTCTCATCGACTATGCTCTACATGGTCTGCTGCCAGACAAACCTAAAGAAGCGGCATCTATCAGACGAAGGTCTCTCCGTTTCTACTACGATCCAGCTATGAAGACACTTTACCATCGTTCATATGACGGTGTCCTTCTCCGTTGCCTTTCTAATTCAGAGGCACAAGAGGTGCTTAAAGAAGCACACGACGGCATATGTGGAGCCCATCAGCCAGGTCCAAAACTTAAAAACAGATTGCATAGGCTTGGATATTATTGGCCAACTATGATAGCCGATGCCATCCAATATGCACGAAGGTGTAAAGCGTGCCAAATTCATGCGGACTTTATAGACCAGCCTCCAGAGTTGCTCCACCCAACTGTTGCTTCATGGCCATTTGAAGCATGGGGAATCGATGTCGTAGGGCCAATCAGCCCCTCTTCGACAAGAGGTCACCAGTTTATCCTGGCAATAACCGATTACTTTTCAAAGTGGGCGGAAGCTATACCACTGGTTGAAGTCAAAACTTCCAGATTGGTTAATTTCATCAAACACCATGTCATCCATCGATTTGGTGTCCCTAGGCGGATCATCCATGATAATGGTCCCCAATTCATAAGCCAGGTATTTTATCGATTCTGCGATAAATACCGAATTCAGAATGTGGCTTCAACTGCCTATAATCCCGCCGCTAATGGCTTGGCGGAAGCATTCAACAAAACAATCATCAAATTACTCAAGAAGTTCGTCTCCTCGAAGCGAGATTGGGACGAAAAGCTTGGTGAATGTCTTTGGGCTTACCGAACCACGGTTCGGCCCCGACAGGCAATACGCTTTTTTCCCTGGTGTACGGGTGTGAAGCAGTCATACCGTTGGAAATCCAGATGCCGTCATTACGGGTTGCTCTGACAACTAAGATCACATCAGAGGACAATGATCGGTTGCGTCTTCAAGAGCTCGAAGCCCTAGATGAGAAGCGGCTACAAGCTCAGCAACACATCGAGTTGTATTAAGCTCGAATCTCAAAAGCCTTCAATAAGAAGGTCAAACAAAGAGTCTTCCAGAAAGGAGATTTGATTTTAGCCGTCAGACGACCGATGATCATGACGCACAAAACCAAAGGCAAATTTCAGCCTAAATGGGAAGGACCGTTTGTAATAGAAACAGTCTATTCAAACGGAGCATATCGCCTCATGACTTCAGATGGTGATTTACTCATGATGCCGATCAATGGCAAGTTCTTAAAGAAGTATTATTCTTGATTAAGGATCCTTCTTATGATCAAGTTAATACTACACCTCTGATCAAGACCTTCAAATCTAAGGTACGCAGAAAGAGTGCCTCTCTTTTCCTCCAAACGAGATCATACAACCATAAACCAGTAGGAACCTGGTCATACACTGGTTGTCTCAAAGGAGAATCAAGGTTACACATGCACTAACCACATGATCCAACATCTTTAGCGGTTAAGGATAGAGGAAAATGTTGGCCTTTAAGCCCAATATAAGTCCTCGACAACTCATCATGCTGAGGGGAATAGCATGGCTAGCCCGACTCAAACGGTAGTTGGTAAAGGCATATCAAACCCGTTGACAGCTGAGGGTTTGCTAAAAATCCTAAGGGACCTGTTCCCATTTGATTCCCTCTCCAAAATCGCTTACCAATTCTCATCCATAGAACGGTAAGATCACATATAAAGATTTTCCATCCATTTCGCTGTTACGTTAACACTAAACCTATGACAGTGATTTCCTCGTTTCTCCCCGTGAGAACGAGACCCCTTTCATGCTATGTTTAACAGTATAACCTCTGGCATCCATTTCGCTGTTACGTTAACACTAAACCTATGACAGTGATTTTCTCGTTTCTCCCCATGAGAACGAGACCCTTTCATGCTATATTTAACAGTATAACCTCTGGCATCCATTTCGCTGTTACGTTAACACTAAACCTATGACAGTGATTTTCTCGTTTTTCCCCGCGAGAACGAGACCCCTTTCATGCTATGTTTAACAGTATAACCTCTGGCATCCATTTCGCTGTTACGTTAACATTAAGCCTATGACAGTGATATCCTTGTTTTTCACAATGAAAAACATGCTCTTGATACCAATTTAAAGGTAAAACTTTATCACTAATAAAGAATGCTTCTAATTACCAATATTAAGTAATGCTCTTGATACCAATAATTAAACATGTTCTTGATATCAAACATGAAACATGCATATAATTTCTTCTCTTTTAAAAAAAACATAAAACATGCATACAAAACATGCATATAAACTCAAATTCTTCTCCCCCTTTTTGTCAATCATCAACAAAGGGGTAAAAGAAACCAAAAAAAAATGATATTCTCCCCCTTTTTGTCTAAAAACAAAATGATACCAATAAAGGGTCAAATCAAACATGATCCCATTAAAAATATGTCAATATAGATCATTTTGATACCAATTGAAAGGAACATAAAAATATTTAAGAATTGATACCAATTGAAAGTAAATAAAGGCATTGATACCAATTGTGAGAAAACAAATAAAATCTTGATACCAATTGAATATATTCAAATAAGCATCTTGATACAAAAAGATACCAATTGTAAGTATTTGTCATTTAAAGCATATGATATCAAAATAAAATCAATTTTCAACATAAAGTGTGGGAGTAGAAGTCAACGGTAAACAAAATACCAATTGAAAGATAAAAATACAATTTTCTTCCCCTTTATGAAATACCAAATAAAACGATGCATAACCTTGTATTGAATACCAATTGAAAACTAATCAATTGAAACATGATAGTCATTAAAAATTCAAGCTTTAGCATAAACATATATATGTATGAAAGTTAGATACCAATCGAAATTGATACTATTTGAAGTGTAAGCATACATACATAAAAAATATATGAGTATACAATAAATGTCAATATTGATACCAATTGAAAGAATCCAATGATACCAATTGAAACAACAATAATATCAAGTATATATCTCATATTTCCTACCACCCAATCATGCTCATGTTTAAAATGCTTTTCAATATAAAGCATACATAGGCATGGTCGCCCATCCAACCGCCCGTAGAAGGTAGGAGTTTTCAAAAATAGGTTTGAAAAATATAGTAAGTTTGAAAACTCTACCATAACGAAGAATATCGAAACTAGTTAAATGGAAAAACTTATAAACTAGTACGAAATCCTTCAAGTAAGGAATAAAATAAAATATTTTTCATGAAACTATGTAAATCACATGATTACTAAAACACTCAAAATACATAAAGCCCATACATACTCATGAAAACATAATCATGAGAAACATTTAAATAAGGTAAGTGTACAAGTGTAGTGTGAAACACATAATCATGAAATTTGACAATAAAGCTCAATATTCCATAAAACATGAAAATCATCAAAAACTATTTAATCTTCAAGGCATATGTCTGTCTAGTACAAACTGAAGTATACATACATATCCAAAACATAACGAGTCCACAAATGTATATGCATGAAGGCACGTGGCTCAAAGGATGTATATGTATAGACGATAGTTTGGACAAGATAGACATATACATGAAGTTAAACATATGAAAATGAAAACATGGATAAAGTGAGAAATATAAGTTTAAAATGCATGAATCATCTAAACTAGACTATACTAGCACATCTAATGGGTACAAATAAGCGTTCAAGCACAAACATATAAAGATTTATTTGTGGCCCACTATATGTACAAGTATATATCCTAGTTTTAATGAAAACTAACATCCAAATGAGTAATCAAAACATGAAGCATAAAACGATACATAAATCAACACGAAAAAACATAAACACGATCATTATGTAAATCCACATGCTATTAGACTTATGATATACATAATAGTTAAACAATGGTGAGAACACAACATATGGGTCCATATAAACATGGGTGATCTCAAATGCTATACATGCATGTCAATGGTCTAATAGTCATGGCATTATCATAATGATCTATAAACATCAAAAACATGAAGTATCAAAACAAAAATCATAAACATCCATATGTTCACTTATGTATATGCATATGCATTAGATCTAGGATATACATATTAGTTTAAAACAAGGTGAGAACACTAAATATAGATCCATATAAAACATGGGTGTCTCAAATAACTAAACATGTATATCACTAATCTAATGAACATGGCATAGGCATAATGAACAATAAAACATGACATGCTATAAATCAACGATATGAAAAGCATGCATATATAAACGGGTGTTAGAGATCGATACCAAAACCGATGAAGGCACCTCTCTAGCTCTCCAAACTAAGGTGGTCCTCCCACCAAACTTTCCTTGAAAGTGATGCATCCAAATAGTCCTCATGAAGCTCGGAACGCATCCACCTCAAGGCACCATAACTCTCACGTCATGCGAGAGCCCACACCTACATCAAATACAATAGGGGTGGTCTTTGGTACCCATACTCTTTTGGGTTCATGGGAGTTAGTACCTTTCCTAACCCAAACAATTTAGTTGCTAAATTAACATCATGTATACGATCATAACAAAATTTAGCAAGGTGGCCCTTACGTCCACAATGTGTACAAGTGTACACATGAGCATACATGTGATGGGTGTGTCCGTGAGGAGCATGTGTATGCCGTGGAGGGTGTGCATGCAAAGATGGAACTTGTTTCTTTCGAAACAAAGATTCCAAACGTGTATAGTTCATAACACAATGGCTCAAAGTGGAGCCCAAACAATCCATATTCTTCTTAAGCATAGATATATCATTTTCAATTAAAGAAGAAGTGTGGCATGCAATAGATGAGTTAGGTGAACCTACACTAGCATGGCAAACATGTGTATCTATATCATTTTGCAAAGAAATATTTTTCTTTAAACAATCTTTTAATTCTTGTGAAATCAAATTTATTTTGTTTTTCAAAGAATTATTTTCTTTTAATACAAAATCTACTTTTGAAGACAAGTTTTCATTTTTCTTCAAAATTATCTCACAATCATTTTTATTTTTCAAAAATTCATTTTCTTTTAAGGCAAGTTCAAGCTTAGATTTCAATGAATCCCTATCATTAGAAATCTCCTCTTTCTCTTGCAAACCAAACCAAGTTTAGAAGACAAATTTTCATTTTCTTTATTTAAAGCAAAGGTCTTCTTTTTCAAAAGATTATACTTTTCTAATATTTTTTCACACACAATGGATAGTTCTTCATTCAAGGCATTGGCATCAATATATTCATTTGAAGAGCTAGCACTATCATCACAATCTAATTGAGATTCCGAATGTATCTCAAAGGAGTCATTCTCTTGAACCATGAAGCATTGTGACTCGGATTCTCCGCTAAATTCCTCCTCCGGTTGAATTGGCAATTGAAGCTTGGAGGTGGTCAACTTGTTCCACACTGCAAAGGCGGAATCATGGTTAGAAACAAGCATAAGATAATCTTTGTTAAGCGTGCTTCTAATAGCCTCAAGGGCTTGTGTATTGGCCCCTACATGATTGCGGCTACCAAGATAGCATTTCTTGGTAGCGGCAAGAAAAACATGCAATCCTAGGGGTTTTAAATACATGGACATCCTAAATTTTCATGTGTCAATGTTGGAAACATCGAACATGGGAGGTGACAAGCAATCCATGAGTGTGTGCAAACAAATATACGTGCAAATGCAAATGATAGATTAGCTAACCAAGATCACACTCCTAGGTGGTTAAACCAAATATCAGGAGCGTAGGCTCTGATACCAATTGTAAGTACATCTAGAGGGGGTGAATAGGTGTACCGCTAATCTAATGAACTAAATGCGAAAATTAAAACTAATTTGCAACAACACTTAGTGCAACCAACGAGTGTAGCCGAATTCCCCGTGAAGGGCTCTGGACTAACTCCTCTTGATTTCTCTGAATAAGAGTTGAGGCGCTATATGAAGCTCTCGTGGTTAAGCACAAGTGAGGCACACAAGCAAACACAACCAAGCATATAAATATAAGCAATATGAATCAATGCAAGGCACAACACAAGCATATAAATGATATGGCAATATGAATAAATGCACAACACAAATAAAAGAGAGAGGGTTGAGAGTCAATCGATCAAACGCAAACAAAAAGATGTGTTTCGAGGTTCGAGCACCGAGCTCTACGTCCCCGCCTTCACCGAGAAGGATTTCCAATCCACTAGGAGTACCGAACTCCTCTCTCAACTAATACAACCTCCACCGAGGCAATACAACCACAATCCACCTCGACCGAAGAGGGATACAAACCAACACCAACTCCACCTCACCAAGAGGGAGTAAACTAACACCTCAACCTCTACCAAAGAGGGAGCACACCACAAACTCAACCTCTACCAAAGAGAGAGCAAATCACCACTCCAATCAACCTCTACCAAAGAGGGATACAACAAGAAGGGGAGGGTACAACAAAGTGGTATCCACAACCACAAACAATTCTTTTTCCCACAAGTAAATGATCCTAATAGAATAGGAGATATAGCTCAAGTGTGGAAAATAATGTAAGATCACCTAGAGGGGGGGTGAATAGGTGATGGCTAATCTAATGGTCACTTATGAACAAATAATGCGGAATTAAAACTAAGTTGACCAAATTAAAATTTCTTTTAATTAAACACTTATGTATAACTCAAGAGTGTTGCCGAATTCCCCTTGCGAGGCTCTGGACAAGATCCTCTAGATTCCCTTGAAAGGGTTGAGGTGCCGCGTTGGCTCTCTTGGTTGAATACTAGTGTTAACAAGCAATCCCACGCAAGTATATAACAATATAAGCACAAGGGTATATCAAGCATGTAAAGTAAAGACAATGTAAGTAATGCAAGATATAAAAGAGACTAAGTGAGAAAGAGAGCAAGAGTGAGCAATCGCAAACACAAGGGTATGTTTCGAGGTTCGAGCACACTTGCTCTACATCCCCGCCTTCGACACACGAAGGATTTTCACTATGCAAGATCCCAATGGATCTCTCCCCGGTGCCGCAACACCTACAAGCCCTCGGACTCCCAAGTCCCGTACACACGCAAGTCCACCGACTCGCCGAGGCCGCACCTCAAACCAAGAGTTCACAACCGAACTCAACCACCAACGAGCACACTTGCCCGTATCCTCAAAGAACAAAGAAAAATCTCTTTGATGATCACAACACTTGATCACCTAAAGAGCACTCTCACTACAACACACCTATAGGAATATCTAGCAATGGATAGCTCAAGTGTGGTGTGAGAAAAGCAAGGAAAGACTATGGTGAAAATCTCAAAGAATCACTAAAACACTCTCTTGATAAAACTCCCTTTAAGATGGGAAGCATTTGCACTCAATTATGTGGAGAGAACTTCTGAAATCAGTTGGAAAAACTAGCTCAAAGGTCTCCAAAATCTTCTACTAAAACAGTTGACAAGACCCCCTTTTATAGGCTGTCAGAAAATAGAGCCGTTGGGGCTCTGTCAGTGCTACCGGTCGACCGGTCCGGTCGACCGGCAACGGTCAAAATCCGACCGTTGCAGCCTCGGTCGACCGACCGGTCGACCGAGCAACTGGAGAAGAGAGTAAACTCTCTGTCGGTCGACCGGCCCGGTCGACCGAGATTTCCTGAGAGCAAAGCTCTCTGAAGCGGTCGACCGGCTCGGTCGACCGTTCTCCAGTGCACACAGGCGTGCACGTCTGTGCACGTCCGGTCGACCGACCCGGTCGACCGGCCACTGTCAGTTCTGAAAAATCAGAACTGCCAGAACCTGAAAATTTTGGGATTAAGATTAGTCTTTTTGGCTTAATAAAAAAATCCCATAAATACTTAGAAATTCTACAAAAATAGTTTTATGATATAGAAACATGCTTGCACAAAATCAAGGCATGTTATTAAAGATTTGACTATTTTTGTAACTTGGAAATATTGGCTCATAATAAAAACTGTTTTTTCTAAATCAACATGTTTTTCCAAATTTTCATCAAATACAAAAACAAGATATATTTTAAGGCATAGTGTGTATGGATATGATCCACTACACAATCAAGATGAAATATCTAGTTTTTGACATAAAGCACTAAACTTGTTTTGGTTAAAGGATATGTATATAAGAAATTACCAAAACCCAAAGTAGGTATTTTGTCACAAATAAAATCTTTTCTTAACTAGGAAATCTTTTATGAAATCATTCTATCAAGAGTGTGTGTGTGATATAGACTTGAGCAATCCCCAACTATCTATCCTTTACATTTTTTCTAAAACAAAAACAAAATCTTATACCTAGACACAAGTCTTCATCTTCTTGAAGTCTTCACTTGAAGTCTTCTCATCTTCTTGACTTGGTCCAAGCTTGATCCAAAAGCTCCTTGGATCACACCGTGCTAGCTCCAAATCTTGACATTTAATCCTTTGTTGAGCTTTGCACCTACTAAGATCTTGATAAAGAATCTGTCATTAATTAAACAAGATCATTAGTAAACATAACTTCATGAGTTGATCATCATCAAAACTAGGGTGATAGGCCTTTGGGCCAACAATCTCCCCCTTTTTGATGATGACAAAATTCATGAAGTTATATATGCATGGATTAAAGTAAAGCTTCAAGAAACTCCCCCTTAACTCATGCATATCAAATAAATGATAAAGATATGACAATGAAGCACATGACATGTATGCAATGTAGGAGATGCAATCATAACAAAAATCAAATCTTAAGTCAAATCTTTTGCTCCTAATTGCAAGACAACATATATATGCATAAATACAAATCTTATACAACCTTAAGTAAGGAAGACAAATACTTCTCCCCCTTAAGTAAGGAAATCATGCATATATCACACATACATCACAAATACTTCTCCCCCTTTTTGTCAATCATCAACAAAGGGTTCAAAGTAAAAGCAAATCAAAACAAATTTTTCTCCCCCTTTTTGTCAAAAACAAAAGAATCAAGAAGGGGTAAATACAAATCAACCAATAAAGATTTATATGCGATATACATTCATGAAGAGGAAGACGTTAAGTTAGCTTCCCTACAATGTGCATTGCATGAAAGAGGGATGTGAAGCCCTAATTCACACAACACAACTATGTAATGCATAGAAGGAGATGTGAAGCCCCCCCTACACACGTGTACCATATAAAGAAGAGATGTTAAGCTCCTCAATACACAATACACTCAACATGAATCTATATGTAAGAGAGATGTTAAGCTCTCCTTGCATATAGGCAATACGAAACACAAGTTCATATCAAATAATTTTTTTTTTTTAAAAAAACAAAATCTTGATAAGCAAACATATAGTATATAATATACGTGTGTAAATCAAGCACAAAAGATCACATATATGTATGAAAAGATAATATCAATTGAAGTAGATGCATACATACATAAAAGAACAACATATGAGTATACACAATAAGAGGTCATATTGATACCAATTGAAAATATCCAATGATACCAATTGTAAGATTAAGCTTAAGTGTATATACCATAAAATCTACCACATGAAGAATTCGAACTAGTTAAATGAAGGTGTTTAACAACTAGTACGAAATCCTTCAATCAAGGAATAAGTCACAAGTTTTCATGAAATACCAATGAAACACAAGGCACTAAAAAGCACTCTATCCATAAGGTCCATATCAAAAAGAAGTGAGTGTGCTAGTGTTATGTGGAACATGGTATCATGAAAAATAGCAATAAAACTCAATATTCCTTAAAATTTTGAAATCATGAAATCCATCACAAAAATTTTATTGAAAAAAAAATTACAAAATTTTTATTAAAAAACAAAAATTTATATTTCAAGATATATGTATGTTTTGACAAGACATTAAGTATACATACATATCCTTAAAACACATTTGAGTCTATATATAGATTTGCATGAAAGGCAAATGACTCAAGAGGTATCCATGTATATCTTAATATTTTGGCAAGACAAACATACACATGAAATGAAAGCACATGATCATAGCATAAATCTAAAATGGGAATACAAGTTTAAAATGTAATAATCATCAAAACTTAGGCTATACTAACACACCTAATGGGCACAAATAAGCATTCAAACCCAATCATATATAGATTTATTTGTGATCCATAATGTGTATAAGTATAAATCCAAGTGTTGACAAATGCTAACATTTAAACTAATATTCAAATCATGAAGCATCAAATAAATTTTGAAAATACAAAAGAATTTATCCATATGATTACAAATAGGATCATGTGAATCAATTTGAAGAATAGATAACTAGTTTAAATGGATTTTTGACAAACTAGTTAAAGATCCTTCAAAAATACAAAGTCAAATGTTTTCCATGAATAATACTAAATACACAAAAGTTCAAGCACTCATAGTCCATAAAGCTCAAAAATATTTTGTATCATAAAGATGAGTGTTCAAAAGATCATGTAAATAGCATTTTTATAAAAATAGTCATTCAAGCTCAAAAAGATCATAAATCACATTTTGTTGTATGAATCAAAAACATGAAAAATTCTTTTTTTATTTAAAATACTAATCTTCATGGTATATGTATGATTTATCCAATTCTAACAATATGCATACATATCCCAAATATGAAAAGAGTCTAATATATATTGCATGAAGGCAAAGACTCAAGGGGTATGCATGTATATTTATTAGATTTGAATTAAACACACATATACATGAAGTAAGATCAAAGATAGGCATAACAAGTATAAATGACGGAATCATCAAAACTAGCCTATACACATGCATATAGTGGATACAAATGAGCATGAAGTTCAAATATATATAAGTCATTGTAGTTCACTATTCATATATGTATAAATACAAGTTTTGACACATTCTACATTTAAGCATGTAAATGCCACATGAAGCACATAAAATCTTAAAACATGAACATGCTATGAATGATATTATGAAAATAAAAGCATGTACATAAATAAAATAGGAGTTTAGAAATTGTTACCAACTCCAAAACTCCAAGCATGGTGGTCTTTCCCACCAAAATCTCCTTGATAGCAATGCATCCAAAAGTTTGTCCATCATGTCCATTGCATTCGCTATCAAGGCACCAAATCTCTCACGTTTTGAGAGATCCCTCACCTACATCAAAACATGGGTGGGGGTTTTGGTACCCATATTTTCTTGAGTCCTATGGGTTAGTCTTGTAAGGAACCCAAGCATTTTTATTTTTATCAAAAATAAGAACATTTAACCTTTCATAACAAAATTTTCTTAGATGGCCGTTGCGGCCACAATGTGTACATGTGTACACCTTAGCATACTTATGAGTGGGAGTGTGAGCATGATGTGCATCATAAGCATGGTCATGATGATGATGTGCATGAGTATGAGGAACTTGTTTCTTTTGAAACAAGGATTCCAATCTAGTATGATTGAATGCACATGAGCTCAAATTAGAGCTCAAATTATCAATTTTATTTTTCAAATTTTTAATCTCATTTTGATCAATGTGTGCATGAGAAGTATGATGAGATATATGAACAATTTTCTTTTTTCTTTTTACAAACATTTTCCTTTTCTTTTTCACAAATTTTTCTTTTTAAAGATTTATTTTCTTGAAAAACAACTTCTTTTTGTTTTTCCACCAAATCAATCTTATTTTTCAAATAGTGTTCCCTTCACATAAATCATTCAATTTTGTAAGCAAGGAAACATTCTCATTTTTTAAATCTTCATTTTCTTTTTCTAAGCATGCCATTTTATTTTCTAAAGAATCTTTATCATTAAGCATGGCATCAAAATTCTTTTTCAAAATTTTATTATCTTTTTCTAAACATGCAATGTTACTTCTAAAAGAGTCATGTTTTACATGCATGCAATCAAGTTCCTTTTTCAAATTTTTATTTTTCTTTTTAATCATGTCATATTTTTCAAGCACAAGATGACAAAGGTAGCAAGCTCATCATATGACATGTCTACATCCTCATCATCGGATTCGGTGTTTACCTCAAGGGGGTTATCCCCTTGGACCATATAGCATACGTTGGAGATGTTGCTTCCAACATCCGAATCGCTCCCCGCATAATATAGATCTTTTTCACCAAGGGAGGTGATGATGTTCCAAGCTACAAAAGCCGATTCAACATTAGAAACCCTAGATAAATAATCATCATTTAGGGTTGACTTAATAGCATGAAGGGCTTTTGCATTAGCCTCAATGTTCTTACCATTTAAGCAATATTCTTTATTAGTTGTGGCAAGATATACACTAAGGCCAAGTCCTTTGAGGAACAAAGACATTTTAACCTTCCAAATTTGGATGTTAAGAATGTCAAAGGTGGGTGGTGACATGAAGTCCATAGTGTGTGTACAAAATATTGTGATTAGCCTAAAAGTAGGATCTTTAACTCTTAGGTTGTTAGACCCAATATCAAGAGCACTAGCTCTGATACCAATTGTAAGATCACCTAGAGGGGGGGTGAATAGGTGATGGCTAATCTAATGGTCACTTATGAACAAATAATGCGGAATTAAAACTAAGTTGACCAAATTAAAATTTCTTTTAATTAAACACTTATGTATAACTCAAGAGTGTTGCCGAATTCCCCTTGCGAGGCTCTGGACAAGCTCCTCTAGATTCCCCTTGAAAGGGTTGAGGTTCCGCGTTGGCTCTCTTGGTTGAATACTAGTGTTAACAAGCAATCCCACGCAAGTATATAACAATATAAGCACAAGGGTATATCAAGCATGTAAAGTAAAGACAATGTAAGTAATGCAAGATATAAAAGAGACTAAGTGAGAAAGAGAGCAAGAGTGAGCAATCGCAAACACAAGGGTATGTTTCGAGGTTCGAGCACACTTGCTCTACATCCCCGCCTTCGACACACGAAGGATTTCCACTATGTAAGATCCCAATGGATCTCTCCCCGGTGCCGCAACACCTACAAGCCCTCGGACTCCCAAGTCCCGTACACACGCAAGTCCACCGACTCGCCGAGGCCGCACCTCAAACCAAAGAGTTCACAACCGAACTCAACCACCAACGAGCACACTTGCCCGTATCCTCAAAGAACAAGAAAAATCTCTTTGATGATCACAACACTTGATCACCTAAAGAGCACTCTCACTACAACACACCTATAGGAATATCTAGCAATGGATAGCTCAAGTGTGGTGTGAGAAAAGCAAGGAAAGACTATGGTGAAAATCTCAAAGAATCACTAAAACACTCTCTTGATAAAAACTCCCTTTAAGATGGGAAGTATTTGCACTCAATTATGTGGAGAGAACTTCTGAAATCAGTTGGAAAAACTAGCTCAAAGGTCTCCAAAATCTTCTACTAAAAACAGTTGACAAGACCCCCTTTTATAGGCTGTCAGAAAATAGAGCCGTTGGGGCTCTGTCAGTGCTACCGGTCGACCGGTCCGGTCGACCGGCAACAGTCAAAATCCGACCGTTGCAGCCTCCGGTCGACCGACCCGGTTGACCGAGCAACTGGAGAAGAGAGTAAACTCTCTGTCGGTCGACCGGCCCGGTCGACCGAGATTTCCTGAGAGCAAAGCTCTCTGAAGCGGTCGACCGGCTCGGTCGACTGTTCTCCAGTGCACACAGGCGTGCACGTCTGTGCACGTCCGGTCGACCGACCCGGTCGACCGGCCACTGTCAGTTCTGAAAAATCAGAACTGCCAGAACCTGAAAATTTTGGGATAAAGATTGGTCTTTTTGGCTTAATAAAAAAATCCCATAAATACTTAGAAATTCTACAAAAATAGTTTTATGATATAGAAACATGCTTGCACAAAATCAAGGCATGTTATTAAAGATTTGACTATTTTTGTAACTTGGAAATATTGGCTCATAATAAAAACTGTTTTTCTAAATCAACATGTTTTTCCAAATTTTCATCAATACAAAAACAAGATATATTTTAAGGCATAGTGTGTATGGATATGATCCACTACACAATCAAGATGAAATATCTAGTTTTTGACATAAAGCACTAAACTTGTTTTGGTTAAAGGATATGTATATAAGAAATTACCAAAACCCAAAGTAGGTATTTTGTCACAAATAAAAATCTTTTCTTAACTAGGAAAATCTTTTATGAAAATCATTCTATCAAGAGTGTGTGTGTGATATAGACTTGAGCAATCCACCAACTATCTATCCTTTACATTTTTTCTAAAACAAAAACAAAATCTTATACCTAGACACAAGTCTTCATCTTCTTGAAGTCTTCACTTGAAGTCTTCTCATCTTCTTGACTTGGTCCAAGCTTGATCCAAAAGCTCCTTGGATCACACCGTGCTAGCTTCAAATCTTGACATTTAATCCTTTGTTGAGCTTTGCACCTACTAAGATCTTGATAAAGAATCTGTCATTAATTAAACAAGATCATTAGTAAACATAACTTCATGAGTTGATCATCATCAAAACTAGGGTGATAGGCCTTTGGGCCAACAAATAAAGTGTTTTGATCAAACAAAATCTCTTGAGAAAATACTAAATAGATATAGATTTTTAGATCAAGAAACTAATTCCCAAAAACCTATTTTCTTTGAAATAAACATAACACTTTAAAATAAATAAGATGGATCTTTTTGGCACTAAAACAATTTTGAAAACTTGTTTAAAACACTGGAGAAACTCTGGAAATTTTGCTCTTCAAACTTACCAAAAGCCCAAGGAAATGAGGCTTAAATAGCCTCCAACAAAAAACTAGCCGTTGGGACTGTTTGTCAGTCTTGGCGGCTGGCGGTCGACCGCCAACGGTCATATTTTTGACCGTTGGAAGCTAGCGGTCGACCGTAAAAAAACAGAGAGCAAAGCTCTCTGGACGGTCGACCGCCCGGTCGACCGGCCCAAGAACCTGGCCAACGTGCAAAAGTCTGTGCACGTCGGTCGACCGTCCCGGTCAACCGACTCTGGGTCCGGTCGACCGGCCCGGTCGACCGCCGGAGCCTGGCAGGCTGGGTTCTGGGTCAGAAAACTGAGTTAAAAATTATTCTAAAAATTTCCATAAATCTTCTAAAAATCCACAAAAATAGTTTCTAACTTTATATATGATATATAAACATGTGATAAAAATTTCAACACAAAAATCAAACATTTTAAACCATTTTTGTGTTATGGAAAAATTGCCGAAAACCAAAACCTGTATTTTTCCAAACTTGGATTTTTCAAATAAACTTTGTCCAATACATATCCAAATACAAAACATGATACTTAATTATTTTAAAACATGTTGCATATGAACATAGGTCTAATATACATGAAACATTTACATATCATTGTTTTGTCTTTAATTCTAAAAATATGTTTTGTTAAAATACCGAAACACCAAACCTCATGAATAGGCATCTCAACATAAGTTTGTCTAGGAAATTAAGCTTACATGTATATAGAATATATCTAATATACACTTAAACAAAGTAAACTTGTATTGATACTATCTATTCATGAAAACCAATATCGGTTAAACCAAAAACCGAAAACCAATATCCAAAACATGAAACGTGTGTGTATTGTGAACTTGAGCATATCACACTATCTAATCTTTACACATGGATCTAAAACACAAACTAAACTAGGATACCTAAGTCTTCTTGAGGAACTCCGTCTTCAAGTCGACTCGATCCAAAACTCCGTGATCCACGAGCTAGACTCCAACGAGTGCTATATATGATCTTGTAACTCGGGCTCTGGAATCACCATGTGAAAGGGTTCAAAACTCCTTTGTTGAAGCTAATCACCAACTAATATCTTAGTTAAAGATCTGAAACTAAACATCACAAGATTATTAGTAAACATAACTACATTAGTTAATCATCATCAAAACTAGAGTGGAAGGCCTCTGGGCCAACAATGCAAAACAGTAAAATTATCTAATATGTAAAAATGAGAAGCGCCAGAATCAAAGAGAGATAGAACATGTTTAGAGTGTACCGTGATCTTACCTGTTATCACCTCTTCGAAAGTTTCGGCCTCTTCTACTGTCAAGTTGTAGGCTTGTCCCCTTTTGCGACCTACTGCAGTTCTGACTCCCCTTTGGACTGGGCGGATAACCTGCTATCGTGGAGGGAGAGGGGCCCTCCTAACCATTGGTCCTGGGTTCCTCTGTCCAATCGGTACTAGAGGTGCTGGCAAAGCCCGATTTATTACCCCCATTCTTTTATGGGGACAACCTTCTATTGTGTGGTCACCGGAACCACATGACAGGCATAATTTATTTGCCCTTTGGTGATTCTGTTGAGTGTGACCGCCTTCTGGCAATAACTACATATGGAAGTGGTTGAGTTATCTGAAAAGGGCTGATTGAAATGGTTGTCTAATCATTGGGGCTTTTGCAGCTCTGACTGGACCTCCTTTGCCCAATTATTGAAATGGCCTCTTCATGGTCTGATTCCTCATCTGATTACGATTCTTCTTCTCCAGTCCTCGCTCCACCTCTTGAGCTATAATAAGGACCTAGGAATATGTTTTCAGTTGTTGAGGAATCAAGATGACTTAAATATCCATTTGTAAGTCCTGCTGAAATCTACTTGCCCACTTCTCTTCATCGGTCATCACATATGGAGTAAAACGGTTGAGCCTTAGGAACTCAGCGGCATACTCATCCACAGATCAGTTCCATTGCTGAAGTCAGATGAACTGTTCTTCCATCTCCTTTTGAGCTGTGGTAGAGAAGAATCTATAATAAAAACTCTTAAGGGACTGGTCCCAAGTGATGGGTTTATCTAATCTCGCCTCTTCAGCTAGTCACCAGGTTCTGGCTATATCTTTCAGTTGAATCTTGGCGACCTCTACCTGATTTTCCTCTGGACTTGTGCTGCCTTCAAAAGATCAGTGATGTCGATCAACCATTACTCGGCATCTAGTGGTCTCTCTTTCCCTGTGAATATTGTCGGCTGCCACTGCCTGAAGTCTGATACATTGCCCGACCTTTGTTCCTTAGGGGCTGCTATCAATCCTTGCCGAAAGAGTTCTGTCTGCTTCTGTTGATTCTCCATCATATTATGGATAACCCTCAGAATATCTGCATTCTCTCCTGTGGGTCCGTTCTGTGATTATCCGGAGCTGTTACGACCCGTCCTTCTATCCATATCTATGTTGGTAAAGATGACTGAAAACTAGAAAGGAAAAAGATAGATGGATTTTAGGAATCAAGGGAAGGAGTATCAGAAAAGAATAGATAACTTTGTACATTATAGTTGGATTGTATAACCGAGACTCATGCATTTTGATTGCAAATTAATATCCCATTCTGTTTGGTTGTACTATCGGTGTGAGAGCCTAAGCTCTGATACCAACCTGTAACACCCCGCCCTGACAGATACGGAGACGCCACTGCGACGTATATACGCATTGTCCTCACATATATACGCTGAGCATCAATACAGACCAGAATCAGAGAATGAAAGTACGTATTGTATATACATTCTAACATATAGAGTACAACTTACAAAGTTATCACAGAGTGTGATATAATATACAAGTATATTACATCACGGCCAGGTACAAAAGTAAGATTTACAATATGTACAATACCAAAGATGCTCACGAGCTGAGGGAAATCCCGTGAGCTAGTAGGAAGAGTCAGGAACAGAAGGAGTTGGGACTAGTTAGCCTGCTCCTAGAGGCAAACTTGATTGTCGGTAGAGGGCTCCACTTCAATCCAAGCTTCAGAACCTGAACATGCAAGTCAAGAGGCAGAAAGGACATTTCTGAATCTCACGCTTTGTCGTGCCACAACGGATTGTCCAAACTTCAATCCAAGCTTCAGAACCTGAACTTATTGCACAAATTTGCTGAATCTCACGCTGGCGTGCTTTCTCAACCTCTGCCAAAACTTGAGCCCTCAATTCTTCCTCTGACAAGAATTTCTTCGTGGTCGGTTGTACTTGAAGAGATTCCAGATTCCAGCTTGGAAGAACGGGCAGTAAGATCTTCTTGGACCTGCTTCTTGGTAGCCTCTAGCTCCTCCAGTCTCTTCCTGGCAGCAGCAAGTTTCTGGGCATTAACCTGAATCAAGGCTTGCGTCTTGGCGATGGCTACCTGAGTATTGGCTATAACTTGCTTTACGTTCTTGGTGATGACCTCAAATTCTCTGGAGTCACTAACTAATCTTTGATAGCTGGCCTGAAAGTTATTAAGGTGACGGGCCTCCTCAACCATCTGCTCCTCCATCTCTTCCCGTTCACATTCTTGAGAAACGATGAGCTTATTTAACATCAGCCAGGCCTCATCCACCGGATTAAACTTTTCCAGGGTCCTCAGTTCTTTCAAGCATATCCTCAGCTGTTCGACTAGCATCATATATGCTTAGCTTGCTCTGAACTTCCAGTATGATAAATGTTCTCGATCTGATTTTTAAGAAGCATTCGGGACAAACTCGAAGGAACTTCTCCCGGAAAGAACCAATTCGATGCAGGACTTTATGGAAGTGAAGAACGTGTAGGTCTAGGTCTCTAGATTGTACCACCCTAGGATGGCATAAAAATATTGAGTGCTTTGCGAATGCCGTACTGGATAGCCCTCACAGCCCCGTACAATTTAGCTACAGCAAAAGGTCTTCAAATTCAGCAGGAGTAAACCCTACCATTCTGCGCTACCATGTTTTGTCGATAGAGTGAATCCATCCAATGGTGCAAGATTTTGGAGACCCCTCGTGTTTAGGAATTATTTGATGAAAGTGGTCGCAAGTTGTGGGGTCTCCCCGGTTGGGTATTCAGCTATGATCAAAGTAGGCTGCGACCCCAGCACGTCCCTCCGATGACTGACTGTGAAGGCTTCACGGGCACCTATCTTGCCCAGGGAAACCCCAGAGATTAACTTGATTAACTCTCAATCCATTGTCCGACGCACGGACATATGCTACAGGTAGGCCAGGGGTACATCTGCTCCATGTTCGGGAGAAAGAATCTTCTGTTACCAATCTGATAAGCCATTTGTAATCACCATCATAAAGCACAGCCTCATCCTCATCGATCGAGTCACCAAAGAAGAAATTGGGCTTTCTTAGTAGTGCACGGGATTCGATTTCGAACCGACTATCAGAAATGATTTTCCAGAGAGTAAGCATACTGGCATTGCTGATCCAGCTCCGTCGCTCCTTTGATTTACTAGTAATCACAGGAGCAGTCCTCTGGAGAATGAAAATCATATTCGGTTTAGCACCACTTGCATGTCCAAAATGACACTGCTTGGACAGAGGGTTTGAGGAGTATCCCACTGCAAAAAGGACAACACAGTAGTCAGTAACCTGAAAATTGTCAAAGTGTTGAAGCTCAGATGCAAGATTCACCTCAGAACCGCATCTAATGACTAAGATGCGGAACTCAGCGAAACCTGCATCTAAACTCAGAGACACGAGGCTCACATGAAGTCCGTATTTGAAACTCCACAACTTAGAAATTTCTCTAGGTGTTGGAATCAGACGCGAGGCTCAAAAACTCGCGTCAAACTCAGAGACGCGAAGTTCACATGAAGTTTGCATCTGAACTCCACTACTTAGAAAATTCTTTAAGTGTTGAGATCAAACGCAAGACTCAGTGAAACCCGCATTTAACAAACAGATGCAGACTCAAACCGATAAAGCGAAGATGCGGAGGTCATCAAACCCACATCTTACCTACCAGTGTAAGAGTCGCATCTGAAAAGTAAACACGGGCATGAGTCTCGCGTTGACAGTTCAACTCAGAAAAAGTTTAAGAGTTATGATAACTCTTCAAGTTTTTTAATGATGGAAACTGATTCGGGTGGTCTTATTACCTGAAATGGGGGCCTCTTGCGGAGGAAAACCTCCCACTCAAACCTCTTGAGCGACGGCGCTCGAGGAGGAAGCCACAGGCTTGGTCTTTGGGGCCATTTTGATGGTGAATTCTTTAGTAAATAAGAGAAAAAGGAAGAAAAAGCTCAAAGCTTTTCTTAAGTCCTTAAGTTCTGGATGCAAAGATCAACGAAGAAGAAAAGAGTCTAATGATGACTCTTGAAAGACTGTTGTCTTTTGATAGACGCAGTAATCGGCTAAGATACGTGGCCTGTATCTCAAGACCAATCGTCCCCAGACGCGTGGCATCATGTCCAGAATGCGGATCTCGTATTTTAAAGAGAACAACGTCTCTTCAAGTTCCGCCAGACACGTGGCAACGTGCTCAGAATGCGAATAACATGTTTAACAGAGTCGTGACTCTTCAGCAAGGAGAAGTCAGCGTCTCCACTGCAAAGACTGCATCTCTTCAGTATTCTCAAGCTCGCATTTGGATAAAAAAGAGAGCTGCATCTTAACTCTAACAAGCCGCGTCTCTTCAATAAAGTGAGAGCCGCGTCTCCACTCGATGCTCGCGTTTCTCCAATGAATGAGAGTCGCGTTTCTACTTCAGACAAGGTTTGCGTCCCCAGCGCAACACGACCTTTGCGTCTTTAAGACCTATGCTCAGTCTCTACTTCTGCAATCAGTTCAATAGTACACTGATAAAAGTAGTTGGTGATTTCTCTCGGTTCAACAGTACACTGACAACCAGCTCAGAGTACCTATAAGGTCTAGACTGCGTATCTAGACACTCACGACGATCATCTCTAGTGGCTTCAAAGAGTTTAACAGTACACTCACGAAGACCAAAATCCAGACAAGATCGAATTCCAGGTATCTTAGAAGATTACCAGTCCAGTCTTGAGAGCTTGCTGCTAAAAGAAAAGTCCAAAGTGTTTTGAAATCTGCCCCAGTCAATCGTGGAGTTTCAAAAACTTTGAAGGAAGTTTTGCAGACTGTCTAAAAATTACTAAAGACAAGTCATCAGATAACAGAGTTCATGATTCAGACGCGAGGCTAATCAAAACCACTCGTGTAAAGCCAAGATGCAGGGCTCGAAGACCGCATCTCAACACCACTGCAATGCCAAGACGCAGAGCTCAAAGCACGCGTCGTAGCACCACTTCAGTGCTCAGGCACAAAGCTTGAAGCCCGCACCTTAGACATGAAACTAGAGGCACGCATCTAATGTCACACCAATAAGGAAACAGAGTTTGAGGCTTGCATTTCAACACCACCGCGATGCTCAAACGCAGAGCTCAAGCCCCGCGTCTAGCAGAGCTCAAGCCTGCGTTTCAACTGGAGAGAAGCGTTTCAACTGGAGAGAAGCCATGCGTCTCAGTTATAACTATCCTCATTACTGGGTCAAGTACTGCCCACGTAATGAGGGCAGTTAACCCCCATTATGGAGGAATTTTAGGAGACAGATTTACCTTTAGAACCCCTATAAATAGCTCAGTTTGATATTGAAGAAGGGTTAAAATTTTCAGCTGAGGGATATTAGCATATTCTGATAACAAAGAGTTTAACTCTGCTACACAAACTTGTTGTGTTCAAGTTTTGCCCAAATCTCTTTGAGATTTCATTTAATAGCAGCTGTGCTACTCCATCTATAATCCAACGAGAAGAGTTTTAGAAGAACTTGACATTCACCCGATCACAGAAAACAAGATTCACTTTTCACCGCCATGCAAAGAACCCAGCTTTAAACAAAGAGAAGATCTAAGCTTGAGTGTCTTCTCTCTTGTACTTGAAATTTGAGTGGTACAAACTTTTTATTGATTCAAGAAAACTTTGCAATTCTCTCTTTCAAAATTTCTCCCCGTACATATGGGGGCCAAAGTTCTCGGAGTGCTCATCTTCACTCGGGGTGTCAGATCTGGCACGTCTCTGATTGCCCTCTGTGTGGTTGGTTCCTGCGGAAAAAGGTCGTGACAGAGGAGCCCGAGACCCCTCTGACCCCTAGTTCCTAATGGACTGGGACTTTTGAATAATCTCGATCTGAGTGATGGGTTGATTCTAGAAGTGGGCCGCCCGTCACTCTCCTGAGAAACCTCCTCGCACTCATGAGCCGCCTTCGCTTGTTGCTCGTCCAATTGCCTTTGGAGGACGGTGAGCATTTGGAGGAGCTGACCTTTGGTAGGGAGCCGAGTTTCGTGTCCATTGGTCCCTACCTCCTGCGCAGTCGTCGGGGAAAAGTGCTCTTCTCTGACGTCTTCGATGTGAATATTGAGATAGGAAGGAGAGGTATCAGAACACTTGACACAGAAGGGGAAACGAAAAAGACGATCGATGTAGGCTAAATCTTGTTCTAGTGCCCTGAAGAGATCTCCTTGTAGGGGTAATTACTCGAATCTACGAGCAAGAACGACCTGAATCTACGAGCCAAACGAAACAACTCGAATCCACGAGCAAATATGAGGAAAAAAACTTAAAATTTTATTGATAAAAGTTGGATGATAAAAGATAAAGAGAACAAGGGCCTATTTATAGGCTTACAATGAATCCTAATCTATCTATGAAAGTTAAATTCAAAATAAAGAAAAGAAAGTTCAAAATAAAGAAAGTGTAAAATCTATTGGAATTTAAAGTTGAAACCCAAAACAGAATCATTAGCAAACTCAGATACTCTGTTTCCTTATTGTTGATAGCTGAAGAGTGTTGTCAACAGCCAAGGAGAAAACTGCCAAGACCAGACATTTAGGAAAAGTCTGTCGACAGGTCAGAAGAGGGGGTTGTTGATAGGTCAATTGATTTTGGCCTGTTGTTTTTCTTGAATTGTCCGGTCGATCGGGGCTTCTGCCTGGTCTTTGATGAGCCTGGAACTGCGTCTCTGCTCTTCTACATCTGTCCCTCCCTCTTCAAAAGAACTCGCCCTCGAGTTCCTATCAAGCTGATGGCATAGGAATATAAGAGAGGACACCTTCTTCTTTGTAGACTTCGGAGGCGGTGGAATCACTCTCATGGCAACTCTCTTGCCCTTCCAAGTAAACACATATATGTTATTTTTCCTTTGAGTAGTAGTGTCAATGTCATGTTGCCATGGTCTTCCCAAAGAATATATCATTTATCCATATCAACGGCGTCACAAGTAATGAAATCTTGATAGCGTTTACCAATGAAAATAGGCACTTGACACAGATCTGTTATCTTTATATGCGGACTTGCTTGATCCATCCAATGTCATAGGGATGAGGATGCAGTTTTGTCTCTAGTTTCAAATAATCTACGAGGGATTTTGACACAATATTCTCGCAGCTCCCATTATTGATGATAAGATTGTAGACTTTACCCTGACCGAACATCTCGAATAGAAATTTTGGATGGTTGTGTGGTATCGGGGATCTTTTGATTGCAAAATACTTTCTGAACAGCACAAGAGACAGGCTCTCCATGTTCTTCAACGAAGTCAGAATCCTCCAACTCTGTCTCAATTAGCATATCATCTTCTTCTTCATAGTCTGCCATATTGACGAGCCTCCTCTTCAGACACTCATTGGACCTATGTCCAGGTTCACTACGCTTGTAACACTTGCCAACCCCGAGCTTGGTGTAGGGATTGTCTTTGCCTTTTGTGATCGTGGGGGTTGTTGCTGGTGTCGACATAGAGGCTTTGGACATTGGCTGTACTATGAGTTGATCTACTGTGTGGAGTTCGACTGGACCCCGTCGTCTCCTATAAGGTCCTTAATTGATTAAGAACGCCTGGAAGGTGGAGTTCTGCTTCATAACATCTCTATCTTTATGGCCTTGTTTTGGGCCTCATCGACAGAAAATACATCTTGGATGGGCCACATGTTCCTGGATGGGGTAGTTAAACCCATGGATGTACTTCATTATCTGTTACTCCTCGGTCAATGATAAATCTCGCAGCTATGCGACGCTATAGAACTCCTCCATATATGTCGACACAATCCTCGTACCTTGCCTGCATTGTTAAAATTGATTGTAAAGGATCTGTTGATAATCGAGTGGAAGGAACCTACCTTGTAAGAGTTGATTCATGCGCCTCCATGTCATCACAGGTTACTTTCCTTGATGCCTTCGTGAGACTTGCAGTTGATCCCACCATGCGGCTGCTCCTCCCATGAGCTTGTACGTCACAACTTGACTTGTTTCTCCATGAGAACATAAGTCATGTCAAAGAATTTATCCTCTTTGTAGATCCAATCCAGAAAGGATTCAATATCAAGATTCCCGTAGAAAGAGGGGTGTCAACCTTTTATCCTGTACTCATGAGAATTTGGGTATCCTCTTTCCCTACCATGATTAGGATAAGAGACTCTAGCCTCCCTATAGGACACCTGCCTCTTCTATTTGTATTAGGATTAGCGAATCTCCCTGCCTTTTATAGGATAGGTCGTCATCTTCAAGGTCATCATACTGATAATTGGGGTTGTTGAACTCCTCGTCAGAGAATTCATCAATTTAGAGATGTCATAGAGGGTAGTTTGGTGGTGTAGGGTATTGATATGGATGATTTGGGGGTGGTTGATATAGGGATGATAGTAGCGGGGGTGATTGAACTGGTGGTGGGTGAATTGAAGGTGGTTGGTTTAGTGGTGGAGGTTGTGGGTGAGGGTTGTTTGAAGGAGGTGGAGGGGACAGTTGAGAATTACCTGATGAAGGTGGAGGTGGTGGAGGAAGATTGTTCGATGAACGTTCATGTCCGCTTCGGTACGCAACATCGGCTAGGTTTCGATCATCGAAATTGAGAGACAACCTTTTGATTTTTTGAACCATACTATCTATGATTGATTCAAGAGGGCCAAGTCTCCCTTCAGCAGAGCCTACTCTCGTGGAGAGGCTGGACTGCTCGTCGTCGTCTTCAGTCATCTTTGGAGCATTTGCCGAAGCTCTTATACCACTTGACGCAGACGGGAAAGCGAGGAAGACGATCGACACGCGCTAGATCTCGTTCTAGCACTGACGAACCCTGAAGAGATCTCTAGGTAGGGGTAACTACTCGAATCCACGAGTAAGAATGATCTGAATTCACGAGCCAAAAGAAACAACTCGAATCTACGAGCAAATATGAGGGGAAAACTCAAAAGTTTATTTATAAAAATTGGATGATAAAAGATAAAGAGTACGAGGGTCTATTTACAGGCTTACAATGAATTCTAATCTATCTATGAAAACTACATTCAAAAAAAAAAAAGTTCGAAATAAAAAAAAAGTTTAAAATCTATTGGAATCCGAATTAGTAACCCAAAATAGAATCATAAGCAAACTCAGATACTCTGTTACATAATAGGATTGTCAACACTGAAAGGTGTTGTCGACAACTAAGGAGAAAAATAACAATACCAGACTTTTAGAAAAAGCCTGTCGACAGGCCATAAGAGGGAGTGGTCGACAAGTCAATTAATTTTGGCCTGTTATTTTTCCTGAATTGCCCGGTCGACCGGGGCCGTCAAACGGGGCTTCTGACTTGGTCTTTGATGAGCCTAGAACTGCGTCTCTGCTCTCCTACATCACAAGGCAAGTAGTTCATCATAACAATCAAATTATGTGCATAAAAAATCCCAAGAATCCCAATTTTTAAAGGTAGAACATAGTATAAAAGCTTATGTAATCAAGTTTAGCTTAAGCTTCTCTAATGTTAAACTATTATCAGGTCCATTTCTTCACTTGCAAATGCTTATACATAGCAATATAAATAACTCATCCGACAAATTCAAGCATGAAATGCTTTGCATTAATTTTGTATTGAATTCGGCCTTTACCATTCTGTATTGAATTCGGTCTGTACCAGTATCAAAAAAGAAAGAATTTTAAGATAAGCTTGGGTTATGATCTTTTTAGAGCCAAACCAAATTGGTATCAAGAAAGCGAAAGCACAAAAAAACCTTGAAAATGAAGCAATTTTTAAGGAAGATAAGCACCAAGTCTCAACATGAAATTTGAGAGTACTGAAAATGGTTAGAAGTCAAAGCTTAGCCAAATCCATGCGTTCAAAGACAACAGGCTAGCATTCACACTCCAGCCCTGAGATTCTCAAAACAGTTGATGCAACCATAAGAAATATCTCAAAGATAATTCAGAAGCGAATATTCCCCGAACATTCAATTCTCCGCGGCAAGTGGCCAGTAGCAGCACTCGGCGAAATCAGGTGGCTAGGTGAGAAACACCATTGACAATGGCCCCATCCTCTCTCTAAATACGATTGCTGGTGATGAAATGGTGCCTCTTGTGGGGTATGTCATCTAAAGTTCAAATTGTCACACACACACACACACACACACATTTGAGGCTCATTTAGTTATGTAAATGATCATGTAACAATTTTTTCTCTTTTGGGGGTAATGCGACGACTTTATAGAGTTCAAGCTTTAACAGAACTCACCTAAGTTATGTGTATCCCTTAAGAAATGCGTGGGTTAACTTCTTTGGGAAGTTGGAAGAAGCTTCGAACCAAGTCTTTAAGGGAAGGATGGAATGAGCCCAAAATTACTTGTTGTGTTGAAGAAATTATAGAGCAATGACAAGTTTTAATGTACATTGTTTAGAAGATTGTACAAAATGAAAGGTGAAAGCACTTGCTCTTAATTTAAGTTGAGATGCATCACCTTCAGTTCATCTCAAATCATTTGGACAAGGGAAAGTTGATAGGAAAAAAAAAATCATGGAATGGAGGAATTTCTATTGATTTGCAGAGCAAAATAAACCAAAAATAGTTCTCCATATACTGGAGTGAAGTTGAGCAGTATTTTTAAAAGAATTAAGGCGGCTTAATACCTCATAACATAAAGAGAGACTGAGATCAATGATGATCGACTCGGAAGGATGATTACAGAGAACATGCCTCTTACACATGTCAGAGATACAGAAATTTTAAGGATTAGATAGTTTGCACTTGTTTAGATGACGAAAATTTCAGCAAACAATAAGCCGATAAAGTTAAAATTTCAGCAAACTTAAATTATCATTATCTCCTGCTAAGTGCAACATTTGACAAAATGTTCTCCCTCAAAAAAAAAAAAAAAAAAAATTCTAATGACTTTTGAACTTATCTTGCATCCCTTTTTTTTTTTCGCTTCCACTGTTCTTTTCGTGGAACAACAAGAGCAACAGCTGGGAAACATTATTGAGAACGCTTTCCATGTTGGGCTGTTTGGTTGCAAGGAAGTGGGCGGAAGTAAGGAAATAGGAAAGTATAATTGCTTACTTCCCTATCTATCCAAATACCAGAAAAGGAAAATAAGAAAACCTCTTTTCCTTTTATCTTTTCTTTTTTACATAACCATTTCCTCATTTCAGAGTGCTACAGTTAATTTTGTGGTCATGTAAATCTCATTTGTAATAAATTGTAGCACAAAACAGTTAATTTTTTGACCATGTAAATCTCACTTGCATTCTAATTACAATCTATTTTTTATTTTTCTTAATTAATTTTTATTTTAATATTATTTTACGGTCAACTTTGTAGTCAACTTTTTCACTTTTACTTTCACATTACCATACAAACACCGGAAAAGACAAAACATTTTTCAAACCACACTTCCCAACAACATCCAAACACCGGAAAACGTACTAACCAATTCCCAAATTCCAAAGAGAATTATTACTACTTCCTCAATTCCTCACTTCCTCACTTCCACTCTTAACCAAACAGGCCCTGTGGAAACTACAGTGAGTTCTTTTCTGACAGAAAACAACATCCAAAAAAGCTTTGCGGCCTCTTGTCATTCACTAATCATATGGACATTAGAGGCCACAAAATTCATCAACAACAAAGTTTACTGATCTCTTGCATCATAGGAAAGAATATTCTTCTTCACCACAAGAAGATGCCACTTCAACCACCAAATCCACCATTGCGACTACTATTCATTTATGTGTTTTCTAATGATATTTTCTGACTTATATCACTCTTTTGTCTCAAGAATATCAAAAATTAAAAGAAAAGAATATTTTTGTGAAGTGCAATATACGTAAAGCTAAAATAGAATAGATACATAATTTTTTCCCTCAAGTTAGCCAAGGCTTTTGATAATGAAAAAATGTTCCCTACACTGAAAATATGATTCCAAAACTAGAAAATAAGGGAATATCGAAAACAATAAGATGATGAGGAAGAAAGGAAGACAAGGAGTTGTGATAAATTTTGGTGAATGCTGCGTAAATCTTTACTGTCTTTTGTGATTAATTGGCTCTCGTCTCAGATTTCTCTAATGAGAAACACCATCTTCATCTTAATGAGACACATGAGTAACTTGGTTATATGAGGAGAACTGTTACATTGTGTTAATAAGATGTATGAGTTTTGGTGTAGGAAGTAAACTTGAAGAGATTGGCATAATAAAAATCAGTTGTAAAGAACGAGAGAAATCTAGCACTAGGCACTGAAAAAACTGGTCTACTAAACGATGAGAAATTCACTGCTTAACTCAAAACAATTTTTACACTTCAGCCGAATCAAAATTTTAGGGGAATTAAGGGAACAAACTAATACTATACATTAAGCCCCATAATCACTGGTACTCTACTACTCTTGGTTCTGCGACAGCTTGGAAACGATTAGCTTGATGATGGCAGTGAGACGATAGTTGCTGAACTCTTTAGGACATCAAAAGGCTTGGCCAAGAAACTAGGCATATCGTCGCCAGCCATGATGACCAGCATCACCTTAGGCTCCCTCTCCAGCGGAGTTGGGATCTCTGGGTTCTCCGGCTGCAGTGTTGAGTTGTTGTTACTACCTGAAGACTTGCGGTGAGAGCAAGCGAGCACTACCAACGCGATGGCAATGAGCCCCATCATGGCAGCAAGGCCAATGAAGAGGTATGGCAGTGGAGAACGCCATACATGAACTTCAGCAGAGCTTGAAAGATTTCCGGGTCTCATCAATCTCTCCTTCTATGTATTATGTGTATGTGTGTGTGTGTTGGGGTGTGTCTCTGCAACAAAGAGGCAGTCTTATATATAGAGAGGGCATTAGAGGAGTAGTAGCTGGGGAGCTGAGAAATTAACCCTAGTGGAGATCTGATGTGGGTAAGAAAACTTTTAGAAGAAGAATGTTTAATAGTAGACTAGTTCAAATAGCGTGCATAACATAGTCATAGTGCATACAATGATGAGCCAAGATTTTCCAAGATTTTGCGACTCAATTATCCCTGTTCATAGATCGCGATACATATATGTTCCTCAACATAGGAATATCAAGAATTTATCTGGTACACACAAGAACTTGTAGATTTCTAGGATAAGCTCTCAGCATATGTTTTGAGAGAGATTGGTTGGATATTTAGACTCACACGAACCTTTTTGTTGAAGGACCCTGAATTCAACGAACATTCAATACTCTGCCTGCAAGAGGTCAAAAGGGCAGCGGCGACAGCAAGGGGTGCGAAACATCATCAACAATAGCTCCTCATATGTTGCATATGAAATGGTGCTTTTTTGAGCTACTCTTTTTGACAAAACCTATTACTATGTCGACAAAGATGCTTTGCTAGCTGCCTTTTACTAAATCAATTCTAGTACGTTTTCTTATCGCCGCACCATGTTTCTGAGCACTCACACTGTGCCCCCACCACCACATTCGAGCAGCTGCGTCCAACAACCAAGAATCCATCATGATCAGTCAATCTTTTTCAAAATCTGCCGTATGACGACATTGTCGGATATTCTGGAAGAAATTTACCCGGATTTGATTCATATGTGTATGAGCCACAATGCACACCGTAAGCTGGCCAATCTCGCATTTACACCTGGAGAAATGTCGAATTTCATGAGTACAAAACTTTAAAGTCTTTGTACCTCTTATAATATAAGAGGGCCAATTTCACGTGTTAACATGGGATTGACCCTCTTATATAACAACAACCTGAAGAGGAATCCCTGAATCTCCCAAGTATGAAGAACAATTCCCAAAACAGCACAAATATCCCGAACCAGAGAAAGAACACGCAAACAACGATCTAACGAGGTTCGGCCTCAATGCCTACGTCCTCGGGACAATGAAGAGAGATTTAATTTCTTTGGAAGATCGATTACAATGGATGCAACACCTCTGAGTATCAAGAGAGCTCCTACTTTCGTCGTTACAACAAAACCCTAGAAATCCCGTATAAATACAACATATTTCCAAATCAGCAATTGTAGCCCGCAACCCGCTTGTCGGTCGACCGGGCGGTCGACCGACCCCATCCACCGGCCGACCGGATCGGTCGACCGTTCCCAACCGAGGGTCGGGTCACTTCAGTCGGTCGACCGATCGGTCGACCGAGCTGCCTCCTTGTGCATGTTGTGCACGTCGGTCGACGGGGCCGGTCGACCGATCTCCTGCTATTGCGGGCAGTCGATCGGGCCAGTTGATCGATCTCCTGTTGCTGCTGCTGTTAGTCTGTTTTGCTGTTGCTGCTTCCTTCGTCTTTTGTCGACGACTTCCTCGACGATCCCTAGACGATCCTTGTCGACTTCCTCGACAATACCCTCTCTCTTTCCGACAATTCTCCACCTCAGTGAAGATTCTTCCAAATCTGAGCCGAACTGTCCATCGACTCGAGAGCGGCTGCACCAATGTGGTTGCCTACGTACCCTGCCCAAGGGATCAAGCCATCCGTAGTTCGTCCAAAAGAGCTTCAGCAAGCTCAAGTCACCAGAAGGACATGGAGCAAAGCTTTGCAATGTGCAAACTTGACTCCCGATACCACCTTAGTAAGCATGTCGGCGGGATTCTCCGATGTGTGAATCTTCAACAGTTCGATATCACCCTCTTCTAGAATCTCCCGAACGAATGGTACCTGACATCGATGTGCTTTGTCCGTGCATGATAGACCTGGTTCTTGGCCAAGTAAATGACGCTCATATTGTCACAGTTAATCTTCAGCAGATCCTGTTCCACGCCGAAGTCATCAAGCAAGCCTTGAAGCCAGATTGCCTGCTTCATGACCTTTGTCATGGACATATACTCAGCCTCTGTGGTCGACAAAGCGACGGTAGACTGCAGTGTGGAGCGCCAACTCACCGGTGCCTGAGAGAATGTGAAGACATATCCCGTTCTCGATCGGCGCTTGTCAGGTCACCTGCATAGTCTGAATTAACATACCCTATGCACTCTTGCTTTCTCGTGGAGTCCTTCTCAAATACTAGACCTACATCAATTGTTCCTTTGATGTATCTCAAGATCCACTTCACTGCCTCCCAATGACCCTGTCTCGGATCATGCATATATCTGCTTACCATGGAGACGGCCTGTGATAGATCTGGTCTTGTACACACCATAGCATAGATTAAGCTACCGACTGTATTGGCATATGGAACGTGAGACATATACTCACGTTCTTGAATACTCTTCGAAGACATCTTAGCAGACAACTTGAAGTGAGGAGCCATAGGTGTACTTACTGACTTTGTATCCTTACCGATATTGAACCTCTGTAGTATCTTCTCCAGATAGCCCTTCTGAGTCAAGCTCACCCTGCCAATCCCTTTGTCTCTGGTGATCTCTATGCCTAACACCTTCCTGGCTTCACCAAGGTCCTTCATCTTAAACTCTGAAGACAGATCCCTCTTCAGAGCATCAATAGCAGATCTCGACCTCGAAGCAATCAACATATCATCTACATACAGAAGTAGATAGATATATTCCTATGTCGATAGCTTGTTGTAGTACACACATGGGTCATAGTGGCTACGTGTGTACTTCTTCTTTCTAATGTAGCTGTCAAACCGCTTGTACCACTATCTAGGAGACTGTTTCAGTCCGTACAGCGACTTCTTCAGCTTACATACCATTTCTTCCTTCCCTGTAATTTTGAACCCTGTAGGCTGAGTCATGTAGATCTCCTCCTCTAGATCGCCGTGGAGAAAAATGGTCTTCACATCGAGTTGGTCAAGGTCCAACTCATACTGCGCCACCAAAGCTAAAAGAATACGAATTGACGAATGTTTAATAACAGGAGAGAATACCTCATTGTAGTCAATTCCTTTCTTCTGAGTATAGCCTTTAGCTACCAACCGCGCCTTGTAGCGCACTAAGTCTTCTTGGAGAGATCTCTGCTTCTTAGCATACACCTACTTGCAGCCTACAGCCTTCTCCCTTTGGGCAACTTAGTGAGTTCCTAAGTGTCGTTCTTGTAGAGAGATTTCATCTCTTCATTCATAGCTTCTTTCCACATCTTCGATTCTGAACTGATCTCAGCTTCTCTGAAGGTGGACGGAATAGCCTCCTCAACGACCGGAATTGCATATGCTACGACCATATCTGTAGTGAGCCAACCTGGTCTCCTAGTGTTCCTCCTCGGTCTTTCAACTACAGTAGAGTCAGGAACATTACCCATGACCTGTTCTTGACCCTTTTCAACATCTTCAGCATCTTCTTCAACTGCTTGATCACTGCCCTGTGTCACCCTGGGAATGATCCTCACCGATGCTGTATCCTCTAGAGATGGTGGATTTGCATCAATCTCCACCTGCTACGATAGCTCCATAGTTTTGCTAGTCTCCACCTGCTGAGAGACCGTAGGCTTCATCAAAGAAGCCTCATCGAAAGTGACATCCCTGCTGAGTAAAAACTTGTTGTCCGTTGGATCCCAAATCTTGAACCCTTTGATTCCTCGCTTGAAACTGACGAACACACCTTTCTTTGCCTTGGGTCTAACTTATCATCTTTGACATGATAGTAGGCTGGACATCCGAAGACCCGTAGCAAATCATAGTCAGCAGCTGCTTTTCTTGACCAAGCCTCAAGAGGAGTCTTCCCCCCTATCGCAGACAAGGTAACCTATTCACAGGTAGCATGCATACGCCAAAGCCTCAGCCCAAAACTTCTTTGACAATCCTGCATTGGACAACATATACCGGACCTTCTCTAGCAAGGTCCTGTTCATCCTCTCTGCTACCCTATTCTGTTGCGGAGTCTCTCGTACCGTGAAGTGTCTTTCTATACCCTCATCAAGGCATAGTTGAAGGAAAGGGTCGGATTTGTACTCTCCCCCATTGTCAGAACGGAGGACCTTGATCTTCCTTCCCGTGCTTCTCTCCAGATTTGTCTTCCACTTCACGAACAATTCTAGGACTTCACCTTTGTGTCGCATGGTATATACCCAGCAGCGCCTAGAAAAATCATCAATAAACGACACAAAATAATGGTTACCTCCATTGATGCAGTCTTAGGAGGTCCCCAGACGTCCGTGTGAACATAGTCAAGAATCCCCTCGGTGTAATGTGATGTTGTACCGAACTTCACCTTGGTCTTCTTGTCGATGATACAATGCTCACAGAACTTCATCTTGCAGGTTTCGGCACCCTTCAGCAACCCTTGCCTCGCAAGAGCTTGCATTGACTTCTCTCCTGCATGTCCCAGCCTCATGTGCCATAGCCTGGTTGAATCTTCTTCTGAACTGGTAGAAGCCGCCACTTGCCCTGTCACCGTACTACTCTTCAAGTAGTATAGGTTGTTCCGGCGATCAGCCTTCAACACCACCATCGAACCTTTGTCATTTTAAGGACTCCTTCCTTAATAGACACCCCAAGGCCCAATGACTCCAAAGCTCCTACGAAATCAGGTTTCTCTTCAACTGAGGTACATACCTCACTTCCTTCAGCTCTCTCATCATCCCATCAAACATTCTAATCTGGATTGTACCAACACCCTCCATGATGCACAGATGATCATAGCCCATGACGACCGAACATCCCTCCAGCTTCTTAAAACTGGTAAACCAATCCCGATTAGGGCATACATGGTATGTAGCACCTGTATCCATGATCCACTCATTTTCACCTGAGTAGCCTATGATGGGAGTTGTAACTGAGAATGAGAACACCGATGAATCTGAGTCTGATCCATCTGCCTGTGATTTACTATTTGGAGTGTTAACCACCTTTGCGAGATTTGCCTCAGACTTTGATTCCTTCTTCTTCACCTTGAACTTCGGATAGTCCACCTTCCAGTGCCCTATTTCTCTACAGAAATCACACTGATTCCTTTTGAGATCCCTAAACCCTGTCCTGGACTTTGATCTTCCTCTTTCCTCCTTGCCCTTCCTTGAGGAACCCCTGCCTCTTACTGTCAGTGCCTGCGCCGATGAGCTTGACTGAGAAGGATGTCTCTCCTTTCTCCTCGTCTCATAACTTGCTAGTGCAGACGACACCTCATGGTAGTCCAGACTCTGCCTACCAATGATAAAGGTCAGAGTGAATGTCTCATACTCCTCCGCCGGGAGTGAGTTCAGGAGAATGATCGCCTTGTCTTCCTCATTTATCTTGACATCCACGTTCACCAAATCTGTAAGAAGCTTCGTGTATCGGTTGATGTGTTCATTCACGGAGCTCCCCTTCTTCATCTAAAACCGGTACAGCTTACTTTTAAGCTGCAATCTTGACTCGATACTCTTGGTCAGATATTTCTTCTCAAGGGTCTCCCACAGATGCTTTGCCGACGTCTCATGTAACGCAAGATATTTTATGTCTTGTGTTAAACATGAACGAATCAACCCACACGCTGACCTGTTCATCTTCTCCCACTCTTCATCAGTGGTCGTGCTTCTCTTCTTCTCCAGAAGGAGAGTATCCTTGAGAAGGAGAGTATCCTCGAGGTTCGATGCATTCAGCACATCCATAACCTCACAACTCCACATCCCGAAATTATTTGTGCCATTAAATTTCATCACGTAAATCCTCGGACGAGGATTCATGGTCTTAACTGAAGTACCTTTTTCTGCCATCTAGATTACTTGATCCTCTATCTATGCGGAAAAACCAATTGGAAATAGATCACAACTTCGATAAAAATTGAATTTTTACCTTTTCTCCGAAACCCTAGATTGAGTTTCTCACTGGATCTACTCCACCACCGATTCTTTGAGCACTCCTTGCGTCCTTCTGAGATCGACACACGATCCCACGAACACGACTACCTCTGATCTGAGATCGACACACGATCTCCACCGAATCAGATCCCGAAGCCCTCCGAATCTCCAGAAAAATCCCAAGCGAAACCTGAGAAGCTCTGATACCACTTGTTGTGCTCCGACAACAACCTGAAGAGGAATCCCTGAATCTCCCAAGCACGAAGAACAATTCCCAAATAGCACAAATATCCCAAACCAGAGAAAGAACACGCAAACAACGATCTAACGAGGTTCGGCCTCAATGCCTACGTCCTCGGGGCAATGAAAGAGAGATTTAATTTCTTTGGAAGATCGATTACAATGGATGCAACACCTCTGAGTATCAAAAGAGCTGCTACTTTTGTCGTTACAACAAAACCCTAGAAATCCCGTATAAATATAACAGATTTCCAAATCAGTAATTGCAGCCCGCAACTCGCTTGTCGGTCGACCGGGCGGTCGACCGACCCCATCCACCGGTCGACCGGACCGATCGACCGTTCCCAACCGAGAGTTGGGTCACTTCAGTCGGTCGACCGATCGGTCGACCGAGCTTCCTCCTTGTTAATGTTGTGCACGTCGGTCGACCATGCTGCTGATCCTCCCTTGAGCTTGTACGTCACAAATTGACTTGTTTCTCCATGAGAACATAAGTCATGTCAAAGAATTTATCTCCTTGTAGATCCAATCCAGAAAGGATTCAATATCAAGATTCCCGATGAAAGAGGGGTGTCAACCTTTATCCTGTACTCCTGAGAATTTGGGTATTCTCTTTCCCTATCATGATTAGGATAAGGGACTCTAGCCTCCCTATTAGTGCTAGAAAACCTGCCTCTCCTATTTGTATTGGGATTAGCGAATCTCCCTGCCTTCTATAAGATAGGTCGTCATCTTCAAGGTCATCATACTGATAACTAGGGTTGTTGAACTCCTCGTCAGAGAATTCATCAATTTAGAGATGTCATAGAGGGTAGTTTGGTGGTGTAGGGTATTGATATGGATGATTTGGGAGTGGTTGATATAGGGATGATAGTAGCGGGGGTGATTGAACTGGTGGTGAGTGAATTGAAGGTGGTTGGTTTAGTGGTGGAGGTTGTGGGCGAGGTTGTTTGAAGGAGGTGAGGGGGCGGTTTGAGGATTACCTGATGAAGGTGGAGGTAGTGGAGGAAGATTGTTCGATGAACGTTCATGCCCGCTTCGGTACGCAACATCGGCTAGGTTTCGATCATCGAACTTGAGAGATAGCCTTTTGATTTTTTGAACTATACTATCTATGATTGATTCAAGAGGGCCAAGTCTCCCTTCAGCAGAGCCTACTCTCGTGGAGGGGCTAGACTGCTCCTCGTCGTCTTCGGTCATCGTTGGAGCATTTGCCGAAGCTCTTATACCACTTGACGCAGACGGGGAAGCGAGGAAGACGATCGACACGCGCTAGATCTCGTTCTAGCAATGACGAACCTTGAAGAGATCTCTAGGTAGGGTTAACTACTCGAATCCACGAGTAAGAACGACCAGAAGTCACGAGCCAAAAGAAACAACTCGAGCCCACGAGCAAATATGAGGGAAAAATTCAAAAGTTTATTTATAAAAATTGGATAATAAAAGATAAAGAGTACAAGGGTCTATTTACAGGCTTACAATGAATTCTAATCTATCTATGAAAACTACATTCAAAAAAAAAAAAAGTTCAAAATAAAAAAAAAGTGTAAAATCTATTGGAATCCAAATTAGGAACCCAAAATAGAATCATAAGCAAACTCAGATACTCTGTTACATAATAGGATTGTCAACAACTGAAAGGCGTTGTCGACAACTAAGGAGAAAAATGACAACACTAGACTTTTGGAAAAAAGCCTGTCGACAAGCCATAAGAGGGAGTTGTCAGCAATTCAATTAATTTTGGCCTGTTATTTTTCTTGAATTGCCCGGTCGACCGGGGTGGTCGAACAGGGCTTCTGACTTGGTCTTTGATGAGCCTAGAACTGCGTCTCTGCTCTCCTACATCACAAGGCAAGTTGTTCATCATAACAATCAAATTATGTGCATAAAAAAAATCCCAAGAATCCCCATTTTTAAAGGTAGAACATAGTATAAAAGCTTATGTAATCAAGTTTAGCTTAAGCTTCTCTAATGTTAAACTATGATCAGGTCCATTTCTTCACTTGCAAATGCTTATACATAGCAATATAAATAACTCATCCGACAAATTCAAGCATGTAATGCTTTGCATTCATTTTGTATTGAATTCGGCCTCTACCATTCTGTATTGAATTCGGTCTTTACCAGTATCAAAAAGAGAGAATTTTAAGATAAGCTTGGGTTATGATCTTTTTAGAGCCAAACCAAATTGGTATCAAGAAAGCGAAAGCACAAAAAATCCTTGAAAATGAAGCAATTTTTAAGGAAGATAAGCACCAAGTCTCAACATGAATTTGAGAGTACTGAAACAGGTTAGAAGTCAAAGCTTAGCCAAATCCATGCGTTCAAAGACTACAGACTAGCAATCACACTCCAGCCCTGAGATTCTCAAAACAGTTGATGCAACCATAAGAAATATCTCAAAGATAATTCAGAAGCAAATATTCCCCGAACATTCAATTCTCCGTGGCAAGTGGCCAGAACTGTAGCAGCACTCGGCAAAATCTGGTGGCTAGGTGAGAAACACCATTGACAATGGCCCCATCCTCTCTCTATATACGATTGCTGGTGATGAATGGTGCCTCTTGGGGAGTATGTCATCTAAAGTTCAAATTGTGTCTCACACACACACACACACACACACACACACACACACAGAGAGACATTTGAGGCTCATTTAGTTATGTAAATGATCATGTAACAATTTTTTCTCTTTTGGGGGTAATGCGACGACTTTATAGAGTTCAAGTTTTAACAGAACTCACCTAAGTTATGTGTATCCCTTGAGAAATGCGTGGGTTAACTTCTTTGGGAAGTTGGAAGAAGCTTCGAACCAAGTCCTTAAGGGAAGGATGGAATGAGCCCAAAATTACTTGTTGTGTTGAAGAAATTATAGAGCAATGACAAGTTTTAATGTACATTGTTTAGAAGATTGTATAAAATGAAAGGTGAAAGCACTTGCTCTTAATTTAAGTTGAGATACATCACCTTCAGTCATCTCAAATCATTTGGACAAGGAAAGTTGACAGGAAAAAAAAAAAAGATCATGGGATGGAGGAATTTCTATTGATTTGCAGAGCAAAATAAACCAAAAAATAGTTCTCCATATACTGGAGTGAAGTTGAGCAGTATTTTTAAAAGAATTAAGGCGGCTTAATACCTCATAACATAAAGAGAGACTGAGATCAATGATGATCGACTCGAAAGGATGATTACAGAGAACATGCCTCTTACACATGTCAGAGGTCTAGAAATTTTAAGGATTAGATAGTTTGCACTTGTTTAGATGACGAAAATTTCAGCAAACAATAAGCCGATAAAGTTGGTAAATAATCACTTAAATTATCATTATCTCCTGCTAAGTGCAACATTTGACAAAATGTTCTCCCTCAAAACAAAAAAAAACTTCTAATGGCTTTTGAACTTATCTTGCATCCCTTTTTTTTTCGCTTCCACTGTTCTTTTCGTGGAACAACAAGAGCAACAGGTGGGAAACATTATTGAGAACGCTTTCCATGTTGAAACCATGTGGAAACTACAGTGAGTTCTTTTCTGGCAGAAAACAACATCCAAAAAAGCTTTGCGGCCCCTTGTCATTCACTAATCATATGGACATTAGAGGCCACAGAATTCATCAACAAAGTTTACTGATCTCTTGCATCATAGGAAAGAATATTCTTCTTCACCACAAGAAGATTCCACTTTAACCACCAAATCCGCCATTGCGACTACTATTCATTTATGTGTTTTCTAATGATATTTTCTGACTTATATCACTCTTTTGTCTCAAGAATATCAAAATTAAAACAAATGAATATTTTTGTCAAGTGCAATATACGTAAAGCTAAAATAGAATAGATACATAATTTTTTTCCTCAAGTTAGCCAAGGCTTTTGATAATGAAAAAAATGTTCCCTACACTGAAAATATGATTCCAAAGCTAGGAAAACAGGAATATCGAAAACAATAAGATGATGAGGAAGAAAGGAAGACAAGGAGTTGTGATAAATTTTGGTGAATGCTGCGTAAATATTTACTGTTTTTTTGTCTTTAATTGGTTCTAGTCTCAGATTTCTCCAATGCGAAACACCATCTTCATCTTAATGAGACACATGATTGACTGGTTACATGAGGAGAACAGTTACATTGTGTTAATAAGATGTTGTATGAGTTTTGGTGTAGGAAGTAAACTTGAAGAGATTGGCATAATAAAAATCAGTTGTAAAGGATGAGAGAAATCAAGCACCAGGCACTGAAAAAACTGGTCTACTAAAACGATGAGAAATTCACTGCTTAACTCAAAACAATTTTTACACTTCAGCCGAATCAAAATTTTAGGGGAATTAAGGGAACAAACTAACACTATACATTAAGCCCCATAATCACTGGTACTCTACTACTCTTGGTTCTGCGACAGCTTGGAAACGATTAGCTTGATGATGGCAGTGAGACGATAGTTGCTGAACTCTTTAGGACATCAAAAGGCTTGGCCAAGAAACTAGGCATATCGTCGCCAGCCATGATGACCAGCATCACCTTAGGCTCCCTCTCCAGCAGAGTTGGGATCTCTGGGTTCTCTGGCTGCAGTGTTGAGTTGTTGTTACTACCTGAAGACTTGCGGTGAGAGCAAGCGAGCACTACCAACGCGATGGCAATGAGCCCCATCATGGCAGCAAGGCAATGAAGAGGTATGGCAGTGGAGAACGCCATACATGAACTTCAGCAGAGCTTGAAAGATTTCCGGGTCTCATCGATCTCTCCTTCTATGTATTATGTGTGTGTGTGTGTGTGTGTGTGTGTGTGTGTTGGGGTGTGTCTCTGCAACAAAGAGGCAGTCTTATATATAGAGAGGGCATTAGAGGGGTAGTAGCTAGGGAGCTGAGAAATTTACCTTAGTGGAAATCTGATGTGGGTAAGAAAACTTTTAGAAGAAGAATGTTTAATAATAAACTTGTTCAAATAGTGTGCATAACATAGTCATAGTGCATACAATGATGAGCCAAGATTTTCCAAGATTTTGCGACTCAATTATCCCTGTTCATAGATCGCGATACATATATGTTCCTCAACATAGGAATATCAAGAATTTATCTGGTACACACAAGAACTTGTAGATTTCTAGGATAAGCTTTCAACATATGTTTTGAGAGATTGGTTGGATATTTAGACTCACACGAAACCTTTTTGTTCAAGGACCCTGAATTCAACGAACATTCAGTACTCTGCCTGCAAGAGGTCTAAAGGGCAGCGGCGACAGCAATGGGTGCGAAACATCATCAACAATAGCTCCTCATATGTTGCATATGAAATGGTGCTTTTTGAGCTACTCTTTTTGACAAAACCTATTACTATGTCCACAAGGATGCTTTGCTAGCTGTAAATCAATTCTAGGACGTTTTCTTATCGCCGCACCATGTTTCTGAACACTCAACACTGTGCCCCCACCACACATTCGAGCAACTGCGTCCAACAACCAAGAATCCATCATGATCAGTCAATCTTTTTCAAAATCTGCCGTATGACGACATTGTCGGATATTCTGGAAGAAAATTTACCCGGATTTGATTCATATGTGTATGAGCCACAATGCACACCGTAAGCTGGCCAATCTCGCATTTACACGTGGAGAAATGTCGAATTTCAGGAGTACAAAACTTTAAAGTCTTTGTACCTCTTATAATATTATAAGAGGGCTAATTTCACGTCTTAACATGGGATTGACCCTCTTATAATATGTGTGTGTGAATCACACACATGAATCGAACCCCATTTCTCCTTTCCATGGACTCCACAAAGAGCTTTAGTAAAGAATTAAGTAACCCCATCTGTCGAAGGTAGCAATTGTATGGGAAATGTAGAACAAAAGAATATGTTCATCATGTAGAATAAAAGGAAGAATGACTCTACAAGTGTTCCACACAATTCAATTATAAACTGACAGTAGCAAGTTTTGCCGTAGAGTATAGGGAGTATAATCAGTGGGCAGTTCAAGAACCACTTTCTCAGAAAAGAAGATGGATGAGTGAAAACATGATTAAATGGGACTGATGCAAGTTAATTCCTGTAAAATCTTTATTTTCTTGATTAATTTTGTGATTTACTCGTTTCTTTCTTCTCTCTCATGTTCAACACCACCTTGATCTCAATCTGCAAAAGTTTGTAAAAATAATATTGAACTGCAAGCATGCCCAAAAAGACTGGGAAGAACCAAGTGAGAAAAAGAGGGTTCTGCTCCTTGGCATAAGAATGTATTATAAAAGATGAGAGATCATGCTTCAGAAATGACACATTATAAGAAAATTTGCAAATATCAAGAAGAATTCTGTATTTCAAGACATGGACACTTCCTCAGAGACAAGATCAAAGAACAACAAAATACACTGTTTAACTCAAACAATTTACATTTGGTCCAAAACAGAAATGAGAGAGGCACGGCGAAAACAGATTAATCCTATCAACTTAGTCGGATGATGGTTCATGCCCTACTCTTGGTTGTTGATACAGTTTGGGCACAAGCATCCCAGTGTCTGTGGCATTGCTAAGAAATGGTTCATGCCCATACTTGTTGAACTACTGAGGACAACAGAAGACATTGCTAAGAAACTTGGGTTATCATCACCTGCCATGATGACCACCATCACCTCAAGTTCTGTCTCAGGTGAATCAGGAACAACAGGATTAACTATCTTTGAAGTTAGAGTTGTTGTTGCCATCTGAGGATGTCCGGAAGCGAGCAGTATTATGCTGTGGCGATAAGCCCCATCATGGCAGCAAGGCCTCTGAAGACGTATGGGGTCAGCGAATGCCATAGCTGGGATTCAGTAGAGCTCGAGAGATTTCCAGGCCTCATCTCTCTTCCTCCCCAGTGTGTAATGGATGTGTGTTACAATGAAGAAGCGATCCAATTCAAAGAGGAAGTTGAAAATTTCACCAAACATCAATGGAAATCTTATGTGGGGTAAGCTAAGATTTATGGAGATAGATTACAGCTTCAACAATTGCAGTGGACAGATGTATGCTCTGTTTTGAACTGGAACTTCTAAAAGATTATTATCTGAACATACTCTACGGCAACAGGAAGGAAAGTAGCACTGAGACCACAACTGGTGGAAAACATCATTAGCAATGTCCCTTTCCATATGTGAATGATGATGAGCAATGGTGCTTTATGATATTTTCTTTTGACAAAACCTATTACTGTACAGGTAAAGTTCTTTCTACAAAATTCAAGTCTAGGATGTTTTCTTCTCGCCGCACAATGTTTTTAAACACTTGTATTCTCTGCCCGCTATCACACGCTCGACCCACCGCATCCAACAACCGAATCCACGAATTATCGCTATTTTGACAAGGTCTAGATATGATGATAATGGCAGATAGTTCTGAAAGGAAACTTAACTAAGATTTGACTCTAATTTCTCCACTATCCAACACCTAAAAGAGCCATATTTCAAATGGTTCTTCTCATGTCCCAACAGAAGCAATAACATATTAAAATATGCAAAGGATATGTTCGTAAAGTAAGATACAAGCAAGGACCAACATAAAGCACAGAATTCAGCTTAGAATTGCCAAAAGTTCCAATAAAGAAATTAAAGGTGTTTGCAGGAGATGTCATCATCCAATTCAAACATAAAAATAAAATTAGTGCGGCGAATAATAGAAGAACAAACAATAAACAAAGGCAATGAACATGTCGTCAAGCAAGTAGTCAATTATATATTTATATCATGGATCGCATAATCTTTTAGTTTATAACATGTGAAACTTTTGGTGCAAATTCAATCATTGCCATAAATCAAGCCAATGGATCAATGAATAGATAGAGAGTAGATACTGTATTTCAACTTGGACAACAGTGATTACTGAAACCTCCTAATAAGTTTTGCTCTAAATATTCACTATCTCTGTAAAATGATTCAACAATCCATACATAATACCTTATAGCAGAATCCCTGTGTACACCCTTCAACTTTCGAGCAGAGTTACCTAGAATTTCTATGTAAACTCTTCCCAGAGGAGATTAAATAACCCTCAGAGTTTGAGTGGAAGGCTCTTTTTCACCACATATGCATACATTTTACTTGTTTATGACCCACTGTAACATGATACTGACCACTATCATGTTGAAATTTTGAAGGTCATACAGGTGCAATGCACAAAAGAAAAAATTGTCTGTGGATGAAGGCCTTTCCAAAATATAAACTTTTAGAGAACTATAATGAAACTAACGTTTGAAGGCATCCAAGGAAATGTTCAATAATTCAAACATATATCAGACCCATGAAGCATACTATTTTTCGGCTACAGAGAACTTTGATATCAGCTTGTCAACATGAACAGTGATGTCATTTATATGTGGTCGCATTGCAGCGTGAGGCTGGAGCATCCAAACCACGAACTGACGGAGTTGTTCTGGATAAGGTGGGTCAGGTCCAGTTGGCCATTTTATTTGTGCATTCATGACAGTCAGCTGCAAGTTCCCTCCAGATTCATCAACGGCATATTCAAAGGGAGATTCACCATACCTGCATGCATGAAAAGAAAAATAAATCAGATGATGTGTAGAAACAGAATAACACAAAGGATTTGAAAGATTAATGATCAACTTGTAAGGAGTATTAGGTGATTGCAACCATGTGCAGTATCACTGCTAATCCGCAAAGATTGTATCATTTTCTTTTATCTGTAAATCCGTTTTTCCTGACATTTAGTCTTGAAAAATATATTAGAACCAACAAAAATCAGAATTTCGTTTGATCTTAGTACTACAAAGCCTTGTCTATAGTATATGGATGACAGCCTATTTTTAGACATACTTCAATCCGTTTGTTTATTTCTAAAATTTTAAATACATTAGACTCAGTATGTTATTTAATCTTAGCGCCACAAAACCTTGTTAGCAGTACAAGGATGACAACATACTCATAAATATACTTACATCCATACAATAAAGGTGATGTGCAAACATTCTAGCTAGACCTAGTGTGAAAAAGTGCAGCCCCCCTAATCATTCAGTTTTCGATTAACATGACTCTTAGTTTTCAGATTAATTGGAAAACATAGATAAAGAAGGTCCAGGATCTCCAGGCTGATGAAAATGGTGTTCACATACTATGGACAAACTGATGCACATCCATATGTGTGTGTGTGTGTGTCTGTGTGTATTTTGAAAGGTAAATCCACTTGCTTTCCAACAACCATATAATTACCCATGTCACTTCCCCGGTTTACAATATCGGTGGAATTCAGACCTAGAACCTCCCTCTGAAGAGCGAGGAGTGTCCCCGTTGAAATAACTGCTTCCACACCCACACAAATAGATCGCGTTGGACACAGACACACCCACACACCCACACGTACACAAGACAAATAAGCTATTACATAATCAAAGAGCAAATACACGTGCGCATATGTAACAAACATAAGCTACTGCTCTCTCTCTCTCTCTCTCTCTCTCTCTCTCTCTCTCTCTCTCACATGCACGCACAACCCCCCCCCCCCCCCCCCCAAAAAAAAAAAAAAAAAAAACAAAAAGAAAAAAAAAGTAAGCAATTACATAGTCAAAGAGCAAAACACACGCATGTAAGTGCGCGCGCGCACGAGACAAATAAGAAATTACATAGTCAATGAGCAAAAACACACGCATGCTTGCTCTCGCGAGCACACCCACCCACACATGAAAATTAAGCCACAACACAGTCAAACAGAAAATATACCTTGTCACATACAAAAAAAACGAAATTTTTACAATTGGAAAAGCTAAACTAATGGCATGAATGCATATTAACATAAACATCATATTTAAATGGCATGAATGCACATAAATACAAACATCATATTAACATGGCACAAATGCATATAAACAGTAACACAACCGTCTATTCGGGTCCCACTGAGATGAAACACTGGATACATCAGATATATTGATCAGGCATGCAACCCTGGTGGACAGCTCTAAAGAGCCAAAATTCATTAGGGTAGCCTCTCTAACCTCCTGGGCATTTAGCGTATTAGACTGCATATATTCCCAAACTCCATGAATGCCAATGGCCAGCCTGAAGAGACATGATCCATTAGAAGCAGTGTCTCCCCTTACTCCAGTTCCATTCCCTTTTTGGATATTCATTGTCGATTAGGTCATCCGTCTTTATAAAATTTAAAAATATTATTTCCTACTTTGAGTGATGTATCTTCATTAGATTGTAAGTCATGTCAGTCAGATAAGCATCACCATATGTCTTATCCTATGCGAGTCGATAAAGAGTTGATGAGCTTTTTATTTAGTGTATTCCGGTGTTTGGGAACTATGTGATGTTAGTTCAAAACTTGCTTTTCGGTATTTTATCATTTTTGTGGATGATTATTCTTGTATAACTTGATTATATTTAATGAAAAATAAGTGTTTTTCTATGTTTCAAAAACTTTGTGCTGAGATCAAACATCAATTCATGTGTCTATTCATGTTTTAAGATCAGATAATGCAAAAAAATTCTTTAGTTCATCGTTTAAGAATTTTATGCTTAAAATTGGTATTGTTCATCAATCATCATGTCCTTACACTCCTCAACAGAATGTCATTATAAAACGTAAAAATTAGATATCTGTTAGAAGTTGCACACACATTTTTAATTCACAGAAAAGTTCTGACATGTTTTTGGAGTGATTCAGTTCTTACCACTTGCTATCTTATTAATCGTATGTCATCTTCTATACTTGAGGGTTGATAACGTAGCATTAGAGATTGGGACGAGTTGAGTTCTAGGCCTCATACTCTAGTTATATATAAGAACTAATACAGAAAACATCTAGTCTCACAGGCAATGTGGACTAAACCAATATAGTCTCTCTCTCAACAAGGGTGTAGTGGTCAACTTCCGACCTCCTCGAGATCAAGCCACGTGTCCTTCGAACATTATACAAGCGAGCGACATATGGGTGCTTTCAGAACCTCAAAGCATGAGTCCTCGATTGATTCAAACCCCGAGCATCTCGTGTAGATATGATGAGAATCAGTTGTCTCCATTTGAATTTGGTCATTACAGTTTGGGGACGGATCAGCCTAATTTATAACCGGGTGATGACTACTAGATAAAGATGAACTCTCATCCAACCAGTTTGAATCCAGTTGTTTAGCTGTAACTGCTTCTTGATAAGCGGTTGGTTAAGTGTTTAAATTACCTTATCCAATCGACCTGTATAAAGGGGAGACCCCTTCAAACGTAAAAGTGGTTCGATCTCAGAAACCCTAGCAGACCAGAGAATACCATTGTAGTCATCGTGATAGGGGATCCTCTCTCTTTCTTTCCATGATTTTCTCCCATTTAGGTTTTCACGTAATTTGTGTTTGCGTTACTTTTTCTGAGATTTGATCTAACTTGTTTTTACAATCTGGTACGTGGATTAATTCCTTAAGAAATTACTTACAGCAAAGGTCAAATACCGTACTCTCTACTTTTTTCACAGAATGAACTATTTTCTTTGCCCCTAAAGATTTTTCAATGTGTTTGTTTGTTTGCTCACGATTATCAGACTAATAAAACTAAGTTAGACCCTAAAGCTTTTAAATATGTTTTCTTATAGTACTCCAGGACTTAGAAGGGATATACAAATATTTTTTTTCCCTAGTCTGAATAAGTCTATGATTTCTAATGATGTTACTTTCTTTGAGCCTAAAACTTATTTTGAACCTAAGTCTTTAGTGTTAGAGTCCGGTGATAATGAGTACATTTTTTTTAATCCCTCATTATAGACTACTGCATCACCCTAGAGAATAACAAATTAGAACATCTGGCATCTACCAAGGACAAACGTCTCCAGGTTTCTTGCTTCAGATCCTACAATTGTGCCAATATCTCTTGTTCCAGTTCTTGATATACAATTTAGTTAGAATCCTACTGTTTCTTCTGAGCATATTGCTCTTGATGATATTCATTCTGATCTTGATTAATATATTACTCGAACCAAATGGAGTTGTACTGCATATTCTTTATACAATTTTATGTTTTATACTCATCTTTCAGTGCCTTTTCATTCTTTTATCTCATCCTTGATTCTTACTATATTCCCAAGTTTGTGCCAGACTATGTAGCACAGAGACTCCTATTATTGAGCTGTATCGTGTCTGAAACGCGTCTGACACAAACAAGTGATGTGTATATTAAAAATTTTCATGTGTCCATGTGTCGTGTCCATTTCAATATTGTCGTATCAGTGCAACATAGATGTCAGAGGCCCTGTTAGACTTAGATTAGAGGTCTGTTATGCAAGAAGAACGGCTAATCTAGAGCAGAGTGGCACATGAGATTTGGTACCTCTTCTACCTGGGAAGAAGGCAGTAGGTCATCGTTGGTTTTACACAGTGAAACTCATTCAGATGGTTCCTTTGCCCGCTTGAAAGTACACTTGGTGGCCAAAGGGTATTCTCAAATTTATGGTATTTACTATCAAGAGACCTTCTCCTCTGTGGCTAAATTAACATTTATTTGTCTCCTAATTTCGCTTGCTGCTACCCATGATTGGCCGGTACATCAACTTAATGAAGAGGTTTATATGGAGAAACCACTTGATTTTATTGCTAAGAGAGAGTATGGACAAGTTTGTCGTCTCAGGAAGTCTTTATATAGGGTGAAGCAGTCTCCTTCTCAGTTGTCGAGGAGTTTGAGCTTCACTGTTCTCAGAAGAATCATTCTGTTTTCTGTTGACCTCATCAGGGAAAATGAATTATGTTGCATATTTGTATGAATGATATAATAATTACTAGTGATGTACTAAAGAGATTAGTGAGTTCAAATTGTATATGCAGAAGAAGTTTCAAACAAAAGAGTTGAGATAGTTGCGACATTTTTGGACATTGAGGTAGCAAGATCGAAGAACATCTTTCTCTCACAACAGAAGTATATACTGAATATGCTTTTGAAAGCTGGTATGTTAGGATGCAGAACAGTGGATTTATATATGGACACCAACTCCAAGCTTCTGTCAAACTAGGGGTAGGCTTTTAAATAATTCAGGGCGAAATAAGAGGCTTGTGGTTAAGCTGAAATATCTTACAGTGACTTGGATTTTGCATATTATGTTAGCGTGGTGAGCCACTTCTTATCTGCTTTACGAACAAATCACTGGAATGTTGTGATTCGAGTTTGAATACTTCAGAATTTGAAGCGTGCCCTTAGTAGCTTGTATTCAGATTGTGTCCATGGACGTATATTTTAATTTTTCAGATGCAGATTGGGCAAGATCATCGATTGATAAACAATTAACTATTGGTTATTATGTATTTATTGGAAAAAATCATGTATCGTAGAAGAGTAAGAAGCTGTGATTTCGAGATCTAACATTGAGTCTGAATATCGAGCCTTGACCAATACTACATGCCAATTGGTCTAAATACGAGATCTCTTGAGAGAGCTACACCTTATGCTTTCAATTCGTATAAGACTACATTATGATAATACAACTATTCATAGTGCAAAAAATCTGGCTTTTCATGAGCACGCTATGGTGGATTGTCATCTAGTTCGTAGAAGGTTACATAGGACAAGATCATTGAATTTCAACATGTTTCTTCCATTAACCAATTAGCATGCATATTGACAAAATCTCTTAGAGGTCCTCGGATTTGAAATATTTGTGACAAGTTGGGCATGTATGATGTATATACTCCAGCTTGCGGAAGAGTGTTAAGAAATATGAGTAGTATTAAGATATGAGTAGTCTTTATGTATCTATATAATATAATTGAGATGAGGAATCTCTCTCCAACTTTCTCTCAATTCTTTTCTCAAATATAAAGTAGTCGGCTTAATGAGGAATACAATGCCGATGTAGTTATGACATCGTGGAAGTTGTTAGTTTGGAAAGACTCAGCATTGTTGTGTGCAGAAGGTATTGTTATTTCCCAAATAAAAGTGAAATGAGGACTTTGCTTCTTTGATTCTTATTAGATGGTTGATGTTAGTACTTCGGGAATAAAGATTTTAGTATATTTGGAGTTAAATTACAATCATGGTTTGGAAATTGTAATGATTGAAGAATTAACCAAAATTTGTGTCTTATTTGTACTAAAATGTTGTATACATATACTACTTTTTGGATGTTCTTAGGTGCACTTCATATAGGTTTCTCTGCGTCTGTGACCATAGTGGTCATGGTTCAAAGTCGCGGTTTTGGCCGCCGACTCGGCGGGCACTGAGACGGATCGGTCTCGGCGACTCGGATCGGTATTAGGCGATACGCGCAAAACGTTACATAGAGAGCTAAAAAATTCTGAAAAAATCACGATAAATCGTTAAAAGATGTAGACATTAAAATTCATATATCACATGTCCAAAATAATTTTATTTTGAGCGGGTAATTGAGAAAATATGATGATGTGGGGTAAATTTAAAAATATGAAAGATTTGAGAGGTAAATATGAGAAAAACACTCCTCCCTCACTTGATCTGTCTCCTCTTTCTCCCCTTCTCCCTCACCCGATCTCTCTTTGTGGCTCTTTTTCCCTCTCCCGAACTCTCTCCTCACCCTTTCCCCGCTTACCCTTTCCCTCTCTCCCCATCACTCACCCTCTCTCTTTCTGTCCTGATCTCTCTCTCAGTCGACTAGAGAGATCTCGACTAGAGAGAGGGAGGGAGAGCCTTGTTTTAAATATCGTCCGAGACGGCTGAGATATCGTTCGATATCTCCTTTTTTGCCTGTTGCCGATACAATATGAGAAAATCGTTCACCATATCGTTTGCAGCAAAAAACGGTCGATATTTGAAATATCGGCCGATAAATCACCCGATATCGGGCGATAAATCGGCCGATATATCACCCGATATGGAATAACTTATTTATTGCACGAATGCATGCAAATATACATTGTTTTTTATTGTCTTTGCACGCATATTACATCATTTTTATTAAGTAGATGATATCTATGACACTAAACCAACTTTTAAATTATCAATATTTCATTATATATAGTGTCCGATATGAATGGCCGATATGCGCGCGTATCCCCGATATCTCCCCCAATATCCGATATCCGATATGAAAAACCCTCATCCGATACGATCCCGATATCCGATATTGAGAACCTTGAGGGGGAGAGATAGAGGAGGTGAAGGAGGCAGGCAAGTGGCGATGGAGGTGGACGACAGGCAAGTAGGCGACGGGCGACGATCAGGGGAGCAGTGAATGTGGGCAGGTAAGTCGCCTTTTTTTTAACCCGACTCGGCCAAGAATCAGATCGACTCGATCGACTCGGCCGAGTCAGACCGATTTGGCCGAGACTCGGTCGAGTCAGTCTCCTCTGACTGAACTCACGACTCGTGTATCGGACTCGTCTCGGCGCTGGCCAAGGCGGATACGACTCGACCGAGTCGGCATATCCGACTCGGCCGAGTCTTTGAATCATGATGGTGGCGGTATCTTTCGGTGCATAGGAATAGTTGGGTGGCTGATATGTGCATGCACCCACATGCAGGTTAGGGTGCATGTTGGTAGAGGGGAGGTGGTTGTATTTTGAGTTTCAGGCTTGTAGTGTTATGGTGGTGGGTTTCAAATGCAAGAAATAGCGTTGAACAAAAAGATAATAATAGAAAAACTCAACTATCAAATGTAAAGAAGACAACACACCAAGGTTTACGTGGTTCAGTCAAACTTAACTTACATCCACACGAGACGAGAGACGAGACGAGATAACATCATAAGAGTGCAGAAATTATGAAGAGATTAAATCTTCTCTCACACTCCAACCCGCGAACAAATAATAGCCCAAAACTAGTAACTTTTGTTTCTTACAAATTAAGAGGAAAGCAAAGAAGAGTCACTTCAAACTCCTTGCTTGCACACCCTGATATGTAAGGCAGAGCAACCTCATATTTTCAACTATTGTAGCAACTTGTTTTGACTTTTATCTGCTAGATATTTATGTACCTTTATCCCATGCTTCCTTATCAACATAGGCTTCTGGTATAATTTTGATTACGCAATCATGAAACAATTATGCTGTGCACATGGATTTTATCCATAGTAAAAAGATACGTGGGCTGCATCAAGACAAAAGGCCAGGGATAAGCAATATATCCATGTGTTTAGTATTTAAGCTGTTTCTAACAAATATTTTGTTGAGCTAGACGTTTAATGTAACTTTTCTTTTTTATTTCATTCAAATGAACAGAATGGACTTCTAATCCACTTCTTTTGTATAAAAATATTCCTCAATTTTCTTTAACAAGAAGTGTACAACGGCAGAAAATGTCCTTTATCCTGCAATTTTATGGTTATCAAATCCTTAACATTTCAAGGAGTATTCAACGGTTCCTATGGTCTTAGAGATATGAATTTCACTGAAGTCCTATATCATAAACTTATAATGTTTATTACAGATAACCTGTATACTTTCTATGCAGAGCTTTTAATTGTATGGTTACTTATGTTTCTATACTAGGAAAGAATAAGATAATAGAGCCTTTTTTATGCCTAACGGCCCTAACCTCTGTAAGCATGGTCAAATTTTACAGCAACAAAAAGCCTAACAGGCAATCACATCGTAATTACAACAAAAATAATAATATCATCTTGAAAAACAAAAAGAATAATAATATTTACATAATGAATACCTGAGATTCACATCTAACTAATGTGGTTCAATGCACAATCAAATGAGTGAAAAGAATATTTTTTTTAAATGTTACGGTCAAACTAGAAGTAAGAAACACTCACATTATTGCATATAAGGTACATCCTAGGGACCAAATATCCGTCCTCTCATCAACATCCACATGGCTTGGACAATCCCACAACTCAGGAGCTCGGAAAGGTGCAGAAGAATGCTCAGCAGCCCATTCCTGTACAAGAGGATCAATAAATGAATGAATCAATAAGTTCAAGGCATCTTCAGACTGATAAAGTGCAGTTTTGTCAAGTAACTTTTAGGTATGTATGTATGAAAATATCAAGTGCCTCATAGTTATTAGTTATAGTTAGTCTTCCGTTGCCTTAGACTAAATATAGAAGGCAGTTTAAAGAGTTACAAAACATAAGTTCTAAATAAACAGAAGAGTTCAAAAGAAATAAGCTATAAGTACATATACTACAGAACATTAAATAAACTAGGTCGAGGATGTACTCAGCTTACTCTAGATGACAACCAAAAGGAAACTGATGTGGAATCAAATATCAAATTAGGGTTTTGGATATGATCACAGGTCGCAATCTGAATCTAGGCTTCACCACCAGTTGAATCAATCAAAAATAGACTGAATCAAAACTTGAGCAAAACTTTACATCCAAACATTCAATGTCTTTATTCATTAAACTGAGTCTCTTAAAAAAATCCTTACAGAGAATAGTTTCACCACATAACCGATGTGGTACTAAACATACTGGATTTAATAAAGCAATACGAAATAAAAGAAGAGTCGATCAACTAGACCAAATCAGAACTCCCCAAACTGACTCAAACGAAGTCTGATTGGACTCAAACAAAAAACAACGAACAGAATAAAATATGAACTACACGATCCTCCAATAATATCAACTGACTCATAAACAAGTAGGGCTCACAACTAGAGCCAAAATGGTGTTGATGTGACACGACGGCGACGGTGCTGACGTGTACGTAGAGGAACTAGTGTAATGCCCCATCAATACTTCCGGAGGGAAAAGAACTCGACCCAGTCGAGTATGGCTCCAAATGACTCTCATACAACACCAACAAATCCGGGGCTAATCACTGCTGGTCTTCTTAGGTAATCCATATATCATCAGATTCTGGACGATCTTTCCAATGTACTAGATACCGTTTGCAATCACCATCCCTAGTAAAGATGATATGATCAACTTTTATGCTATCAATTTGTTCCGTTGTAAATGGGTCAATTGTTGTTGACAGTGGGAGAAAGTAGGGTCCCTCAAATAAAGGCTCGGGGGTAGACTCATCAAGATCTACAAGTGAATTATTAAGGTTAAAAGGAGGATCTTTATAAGCTACCAAGTCTAATATATTAAATGTCAGACTAATTCCGAAGTCCGAAGGTAAATCAATTACATAGGCATTTGGATTAATTTTTTTAAGGATTTTAAAAAGGCCAGCACTATGAGCAGTTAACTTAACAGCTCTATATGGGAACTGCTCCAGACGAATCTGAATCATTACATAATCATCCTCATTAAATTCAAGGTACCTACAGTCAAATCAGCATAGAATTTATACTGAGCGTTACTTTTCTGAATTTTCTTATTGATATCTTTATGCAAATCATGTATATGTGATGCAAATGCAGATGTCGACTCAGACACTCTAGGATGTGTCATCGGAATAAGATCTATACGCTTTCTAGGTCTGTAACCGTGCACTACCTCAAATGGACTCATGCCTATTGACTTATTACATGAACTATTATATGCAAATTCGGCAATAGGTAAGATGAGACTCTAATTTTGCAAATGTTCATCGACTAGACATCACAAAAAGATTTATATGCTCATGTTAACCATCTTGGTTTGACCATCTGTTTGGGGATGAAAAAAGTGAAAATTTTGAGTTTAGTTCCCATTTTGTGTCATAAAGTTTTTCAAAAATAACTCATGAACTTGAATCTCTATCTGACCAATGATTTTGGGTAAACATGCAACTTAACTACTCCGTTGAAGTAAATCTGAGCAATTTTGGAAGCATCAGAAGTCTTGCTGCATGGTAAGAAGTGGCCATCTTTGAAAAACGGTTATTTGGTTTAAAACTACCAACATTACGTAGAATTTTTATTACCTGATCACTTCAATTAAAAATTTTGTTACCTAGATGAAAATGAGTAGTGAGATACTTACTGTATACCAAAATTGAATTAGTTGCTGATGTATTATTTTAATCATTCTGCATTAGATTTCATATTAGTTGATATTTTTTCTTTCTTTTTCATCATTGCTTAGGCCTCATTTAGCATTGTGTCTTAGATTTTGCATCCAGACAATCCTATTGCATGACCACTCATAGTGGAACACAATACCACCCCCACGACCCAACTTCTGACATGGAGTCCTCACTAGCCAATATCACCAAGCTCCTAGAAAATTTAACTACTTTGATGAATAACATTGAGCAAGAAATAAGAAACACTAGGAACCGAGAGACTACCGACAATGTTAGTGATAATAGACCTCGCCCTGAACCTCACCTAGGATTGATAACCAAAATAATTTTGCGAGAGCGAACTTCAAGAATATAAAACTTGAGGCACCACTTTCGATGGCCAATTGGATCCCCAAATCTTTCTCGATTGGATTTTAGACATGGATCATTACTTTGACTGGTATGATTTGTCCGACGAGAGAAGAATTCGATTTGTCAAGATGAAATTGGTAGGTCAGGTTAGGCAATACTGGATGAATGTCGAGAAATTAATGAGTCTTAGACAGCAGGAAGCTATTCAAATTTTGAAACTCCAAGAGAAATATCTACATGTATCATACAAACAACGTCTACTTGACCAATAGCAGTGTTTAACTCAAGACAATCGATCAGTATCAGAATACATCAAAAGGTTTGATCAATCTTGGTAAGATGTGGAGAGGATGAGTCTGATGTCATAGTCTTATCTAGATTCCATTCGGGACTTAAGGATGGATTTAGGCGTGAACTAATCATTAGAGACGTTTCAACCCTAGAGCAAGCTATTCAAATTGTCCAAAATTTAGATCAATCTCAAGTTTCTTTGTTTTCTAGACGCACAGACTATAGGAACAATCCTAACAGAACTACTGTTAAATTTCAGCCCAAATCATCCTAATATCAGTCTCATTTTGGACCTAGTAGCTACACTCCTAGGCATGAAGACAGGGTAAGGGACTCGCAGGTGAATCATCTAGACCCATTCAGCAGACTCAATACTTCAAATGTTGAAGGTTTGATCACATTTTAGCACAATATTCGGCAAGGACGTTGATCATTGAATCCCACTTGAACAATGACCAGGATAATTTAGACGAAATTGTCCGTGACCCTAAAGGCGACGCTTGGGAAGATGATTTTGATATTGATCAGGCTGCCACCTTGGGGTGCGTTTTGAACATGACCCCACCATCGACTGACAATGTAGACAGGATTACCCGCCATCTGAGTGTAGTAAAGACGCGCACTGGCTCAACCCAAGAAAAATGACGATTGGTGTAGAACTTCAATTTTTCAAACTCTCATAAAGATTGGTGGTAAGAATTGTCGGGTTATAATTGATAGTGGGAGTTGCGTCAACGTCGTCGCTTCTGGTATGGTAACTAAGCTTGGGCTAAAGGATGTTCCCCACTCTCAACCATACAAAGTGTCATGGGTAAATTCTGCGTCCATTGATGTGAAAGATAGATATCTTATCCCGATCCTATTTGCCACAAATTCAGACAAAATTTGGTGTGATGTAGTTACCATGAACGTGAGCCATATCATTTTGAGACAGTCTTGGTTATATGACCAAGGTGTCACTATTTATGGACATCCAAACTCAGGCTCATTTGTTCATGAGGGGAAGAAGATCAAATTGACCCCGTCACTACCAACTCAACCTATACCTGAGACTAAGTAGACTTAGGCATTTAACAGTAAGAAGACGTTAACGCTGATCAGTTCCAAATTTATTGATAAGGAGATCGCTAAGGGGTCGACAATTGTTGCACTTGTTGCTAGAGAGATCTCTAATGATTCTCACGAACAGATTTTTCCTGAAGCAATATCCATATTGAAGGAATTTTTTATGTTTTCCCGAAGAGCTCCCAAATAGTCTACCTCCTATGCGTGACATCCAACAGGCTATCAATTTGGTTTTGAGATTTTCTCTCCCCAACTTACCTTACTACAAAATGAATCCAACAGAAGACGCTGAGCTCCAAAGGCAAGTTGACGAACTGTTGAGTATGGGGTTCATCAAAGAAAGTCTGAGTCTGTGGCTGTGCTAGCATTGATAGCCCCTAAGAAAGACGATTTGTGAAGAATGTGTGTGGATAGTCACGCCATCAATAAGATTATCGTCAAATATCAGTTCACCATCCCCAAACTGGATGGCATGTTAGACATGACGTCTGGAGCCACTATCTTCTCAAAAATTGATTTAAAAAGTGGTTATCATCAAATTTGGATTCGTCCAGGTGATGAATGAAAGATCAAGACCATCTTTGGTCTATATGAGTGGATGGTCATGTCTTTTAGCTTGACAAATACTCCCAGCACTTTCATGCGAGTGATGATCCCGGTATTGCGACCTTTTATGGGTAAATTCTTGGTCATCTATTTTGATGATATTTTGATTTACAGTAAGACATTGGAGCACCATGTGGGTCATCTTAAACAAATTTGCCATACGTTGTGGAAAGAACAACTGTACGCAAATCCTAATAAGTGCATGTTTATGACTGATAGAGTCTTTTTTGGAGTTTGTTGTGTCAGCTCAAGGAGTTTCAGCTGATCCTCAGAAAATCCAGGCGATTATAGAGTGGCCGGAGCTCAAAAATATTTGAGAAGTAAGAAGTTTTCATGGCTGGCGATATTCGACAGGCGATTCATAAAGGGATTCCGCACTATCATGGTCCAAATTACGGACTGCCTAAAGAAAAAAGAGTTTCCAGTGTTCTAAAAAAATGTTTAAGCAGTCGATTAAGCATCCGCTTAAATGTTTTCGGCCTGAAACCGAACAAAACTTGAAGAAAGCGGTTGGATTACTAGGCCAGGTGATTAATTTGCTTAAGCAATGATTAAGCGCCTAATCGGTGATTAATTAGTGTCTGTTTAAACGTTATTCAATCGTTTTCTAAATGAATTCGAATTTCGAACCCATTAAGCTAACTGAACTTAAATCCTATCCAATAATTGAGGATATAGTTACGCGTGTTGGAGAATATTAGGGCTTGCGAGCCCTAAATTATCCGCATCCTCGATCCTTCTTTAGCGATGACGAAGCTCCCGAATCTCACGAAGAAGCCCTAGATGCTCACGGTGACAAGACGACAAAGCTCCCAGGGCTCTAATTTTATCTGAAGCTTCCGAAGCTCACGGCAGGGATGAACCTCCTAGGGAATTAGGGCTCTCGAAGCTCGATGACGAAAGCACTGATCCTCTTCTGGCAAACTCCCCCTTCAAGACCTCCCCTTGCGGTTGATCCTCCCACGGTGACTCCCTCTTTGTCGAAAAAGACCCCTCTGAGATCAGCTCTCTGGTTAGCAGCAAAGCATCAACGACATCCTTCTGCATCGACGGCGACCTCCTCTTAGTCAGCTCTCTCTCCCCCTCACGTACACGTATTTGCTCAGGTTCTTACCAATGGTCTGTTTCTTTTAATAGGCTGAGATGTGCCTTAAGCGTGAGAAGGATAGAGTTGCATATTACTTCCAATTGCATCTAGCAGTGAACCAATGTTGTTAGAAGTATGTTACTACTTTTGAAAAAAATACATATGTTTGTTCATTTGAAAAGTATTTTTTAACTATAGTTGTTGGAGGTGGAGGTACATTGATGTACTTTGAACTTATTGATATTATTGCTTTTTAAATTCCTCTTAGTATTGAAAATTTAATTTTTCAAGTTATGTTTGCTATATCTTTTATACTTTTTTGGGAGTTGATAGAATTCATATTTGCATATTTTAAGTATTATAATATTATAATATATTAAAATAATAATAAAATGTGTAATCCGTTTAATCACCTTTTAGACCGTTTAAGCATTATGCGCTCCCGGGCCGCACGCGTACTTAAACTGCTTTTTAGAACATTGAGAGTTTCAGTGGCATGTAACCGCTGCTAAGGCATTCAAGGAAATTAAGCAATGACTGATCGAAGCACTTATAATGAGACTTCTTGATTTCTCCAAGGTATTCAAAGTTATGTGACACGCCTCAGGTATTGGCATAGGCGGAGTACTCAGTCAAGAAAAGCACCCAATTGTCTTCTTCAGTGAGAAGTTGAGAGGAGCTAAACTGAACCACTTCACCTATGATAAAAAATTCTATGTGGTTGTGCAATCATTACGTCATTGGCGACATTGTCTCTTACCACAAGAAATTGTTCTTTACTCGGACCACAAAGCCCTACGGTATCTTAACTCGCAAAAGAAGCTCAGTGCTAGGCACGATAGATGGATTGAGTTTATGCAAGACTACACTTTGAGCACACATTTAGGGTTGAGAATAAAGTAGCGGATGCGCTCAGTCGATGCACCTGTGTGCTTAAATAACTGAACGCTGTGGTAGTGGGTTTCGATCGAATCAAGAAAGAGTACGTGCCATGCCCCAATTTTATAGAGATTTTTGGTGCTTTGAAGTAAGGGATGACATAAGAGATATATAGTTTCTTACTCCAGGATGACTATCTATTTCGATTTCGCATGTTATGCATTCTCCGTACATCACTACGAGACTATCTTGTTTGGGAAATGCATGTTGGGGCTCTTCCTGGTCACTTCGAACGAGAAAAAACCATAATGCGGTAGAGAATTTGTTTTATTGGCCAATCCTAAAACGAGATGTTGCGAGGTTAATAAGGTAATGTTGCACCTGCCAATTGACCAAGTAGCGAAAAGAGAATACTGGCTTGTAATGCCTCTACCCGTGCTGGATCGCCCTTGGCAAGACATGAGTATGAATTTCGTGCTTGGACTTCCAAAGACTACCAGGAAGTATGATTTTATATTTGTGCTTGTGAACCATTTTTCAAAGATGGCTCACTTCTTACCATGTAGCAAGACTTCTGATGCTTCCAAAATTACTCAGATTTACTTCAATAGAGTAGTTAAGTTGCATAGTTTACCTAAAACTATTGTGTCAGATAAAAATATCGTTCATGAGATATTTTTGAAAAAACTCTATGGCACAAAATGGGGAATAAACTCAAAATTTTCACTGTTTTCATCTCCAGACAGATGGTCAAACCGAGATGGTTAACAAGAGCTTAGAAAATTTTTTGCGATGTCTAGTTGGTAAACATTTGCGGAATTAGGATCTCATCTTACCTACTGCCGAATTTGCATATAATAGTTCATGTAATAGGTTAATAGGCATGAGTCCATTTGAGGTAGTGCACAGTTACAGACCTAGGAAGCTTACAGATCTTATTCCCATGACACAGTATTCTAGAGTGTTTGAGTAGGCATTTGCATTTGCACCGCATATACATGATTTGCATAAAGATATCAACAAGAAAATTCAAGAAAGTAACGCTCAGTACAAATCCTATGTTGATTTGCATCATAGGCACCTTGAACTTAATGTGGGTGATTATGTAATGATTCGGATTCGTTTGGAGTGGTTCCCACATTGAGCTATTAAGAAATTAACTGCTCGTAGTGCTGGCCCTTTTAAAATCTTTAAGAAAATTAATCTAAATGCCTATGTAATCGATTTATCTCTGGACTTGGGATTAGTTCGATATTTAATATATCAAACTTGGTAGCTTATAAAGGTACTCCTTTAAACTCTGATAATTCGCTTGTGGATCTTGACGAGCCTACCCCCGAGCCTTTATTTGAGGGACCCCATTTTTTCCCACTGCCAATAACAATTGACCCATTTACAGTATAATAAATTGATAGCATAAAAGATGATCAAATTATCTCTACTAGGGATGGTGATTGTAGATGGTATCTAGTACATTGGAAAAGTTGTTCAGAATCTAATGGTACATGAATTATCCGAGAAGACCTGCAGTGATTAGCTCCGGATTTGTTGGAGTTCTATGAGAGTCATTTGGAGCCATACTCGACTGGATTAAGTTCTTTTCCCCTAGGAGTACCGATGGGGATATCACACCAGTTCCTATACGTACATATCAGCGTCGTCGTCGTGTCACATCGGCACCACTTTGGCTCTAGTTTGAGCCCTAATTGTTTACAAGTCAGTTGATATTCTTAGATGATCGTGTAGTCCTTTTTTATTCTATTTGTTGTTTTTTTGTTTAAGTCCAATTGGACTTCATTTGAGTCAGTTTGAGGAGTCCTGATTAGGTCTAGTTGATCGAGTCTTCTTTTATTTCGTATTGCTTTATTGAGTCCAGTATGTTTAGTATCACATCGATTATGTGGTGTAACTCTTCTTTGAAAGGAACTATTTAAGAAACTCAGTTTGATAAATAAAAACATTGAATATTTAAATATAAAGCTTTGCTTAAGTTTTTGATTCAGTCTATTTTTGATTGATTTAACTGATGGCGAAGTCTAAATCTAGGTTGCGACCTATGATCATATCTAAAAACCCTAATTTAGTATTTGATTCCATATCATTTTGGTAACAGAGGCGAAAATCCTACTTTCCCTCCACAAATTTCCAAGCCTCTTTAAAAAAAATCTTTTATTGTTCTTCTCCTTCTCTCGTCCCCTACACCCGAACCCACATCAGGTGCTAACAAACCCCAAAGTCCCCCATTGTCGGCACCTCTTCTCACCGGCACTCACAACCACATCATCTTCCTTCTTCCTCAACTTCGTCTTCATCTCCTCCGCATCGGCGGTAACATCAATGGCCACGACAAAGGCCTCATCTCTGCACTAAATTATAATTTCTTCCCTCATCGTGCCTCACCCTCGCCGAAATCATCGTCGAAGCCCATCGTCATCGTCCCCGCTTCTGTTTTCTCGATCAGATTTAATTTCTCAGTTTGGGATTTCGATCGATCTTGAAATCAATTCAGATCTGATTGGGGATTTGTGCTCTGCCACCGCCATCAGAGCCTCGCAATAGCTCCGCTGCTACCCTCGTGCTTCTCCTTCGACTGAGCTCGTCGCCGCCGCCAGAGAAGATCGAGAGAAAGAAGGAAGATTGGGGGATCAGGTTGAAATTTTTTTCTATCTGATCGCTTTGAAGAGAACCCAAACCATAACGGGTTTGGGCCAAGTAGGTTGTCCAAACTCGGACCCGATCTGGCCCACTAACTGAGCCACTCAGTCGCCCAACTGAGTCAGCAGCGAGCTGACTCACCGAGTCAGCATAGTACAGATTCAACATCAGTCTTCCGAAGGCTGTTTCTTACTCGATTTGGAATTGATTTGCGCGGTTCTCGAGGCAGCGGGTTCACAGCTCATAGCACTACTGTCTAGAATTGTGGTGGGTGAATTCTTTCTCCTTGGTGCAGATAATTTTGAGGTAATTTCTAAATCACGCAGTTCTACTGCTTTTTTAATAGTGTTAGCCATCCCGTTGTACCAGTTTGATCCATCTTTTGTGCTATCGACTTATTACTGTCCACTATATAAATTGTGAGCGAGTGAATCTTCTGACTTTATTTGCTACATCTGAGTATTACATTAGAACTATTCCTGATTTTAAGTACGGAATGCTGTTGATAAAAATGAAGCTATTTGCTTTGGGTATTGATTTTAATCCCATGAATTGAATTATAGGCAGTGAGTCAAGATCCGGATTGCGATCCGCAATCATATCTTTCATTTTTTTCTCTAGTTCTTTCCCAATTCCACAAAATCCCCACCATAAGCCCTAAATCCACATCCGTCCCACATCATTTAAATTGACATGGGATGGAGGGGAATTTAGGGTTTGTGGTAGGGATTTTATAGAATTGGGGAAGGACAAGAGAGAAAAAGAAAGATATAATCGCGAATAGCAACCCGGATCTTGGCTCACCGCCTATGATTCAATCCACGGGGATCAAAATCAATATCCAAAGCAAATGCTTCATTTTATATCAAATCATTCAATAATTTTCAAAAATCACTACATGGCTATATATAGCCTACAGCATGCACTATACGTGCAATTATTGATAACATCAAATCTCATCAAATTTAACCACATCTAAATTCAAATAACTCATAAATCTCAACTAAATCTATTCAAATCTAATTTAAATAAAAAAATCTCAAATCTACTAAATCTAAACTGTTTGTTTCCCTCATTATTCTCCTCGTCTTTGAAATATTTATCCCCAATGAATGTAGTGGTAGGTACAAGATAAGCATGACCAGTTGGAATTGAACTACATCACGAATCTTCAATTAGGCCAAAGTGGTGGTTGGGGAATCAACACTGACGCCTCCTGGCTGAACCAAGGTGATAGAGGTGGAACTGGCTTCCGAGGTAAATTGGTTGAAGTTGACGGTAACTCGAACAAGATACGCGCAATATAAGAAGGCAACTAAGCTTCACTAAAAATTAACTCACATATCAAGGCACCAATCTCCGATGAACTTGTCTCCTGTAAAAAGATCTGCAATGGGTTGTAAGCATAAGACGATCTTAAGGATATAGCAGTCAAAAATGACTCCATGGTAGGCTCTATTAGAAGATCTACAAGAGTCTCAATAAGATGCTCTTTCATTTTTGACTCTAATTCTACCTCATCAACAACTTTTGTATCTGGCTCATCAACAATGTCTGGCTTGATAAGAACTGAAGGCTCTGGATTTGGCTCATCAATAGCTTTTGGTTTTGGTTCATCAATAACTTCTACCTTTGGTTCATCAATAACTTCTGTCTCTTTGTAATCTGTCTCAGATGAATAAAAAAAGCGTGGAGCATACAAAGTACGGAGAAGATCTTTTAAGACAAACCAACATCGATAGTCGATATGACTACCTTTTCCCCAACAATAAGCTTTTTCAACTAGCTTCATTTGGGCATAATGACACTTCTGTTCAAAAGAAGTCAGAACAAAATAACTGAAGAAATCTTCAAAATTGTTTTCCCACTTCTCATACCATAACGATCATCAAAACCTCAAAAATATGGGATAGCCGCATACATATCCCGTTCAACCTCCTTATCATCAGCATCAATATTTATGTAACTACCACCAACGAAAAAACTCATAGAGAAAATTCAGTGCATAAAAATTAGAAGTTACTAAAGAATCTCATGATTTGAACTGGACTCAAATCAACTAGAAATGTGGCCTGAAACGCTGATCTTCTTCTGTAAGAACAGTACCGGCACCAAACACAGGCTTGTGGAGGTCAGATTTGTTATCCAACTGCTGTGAATATTTTCAATAGCTCCGAGACTCGGTCACGCATCGAACGCTTCAGACGAAACTCGATTCGGACTCCGAAGAGGTCTAAACGGACTCCAGACTGCGGCTGCGCTCTGCAGTGAACAGTAACCGTGGATAGTAAAGTTACTATTCACGGAACAGTAAAGTTTTTTTTAAGTGAATTTTGGTGGAAGGAAAAAAAGCAAGAAATTTGGCTCTGATACCAAATTGATATGGGACGGAGGGGGATTTAAGGATTTGTGCTGGGGATTTTGTAGAATTGGGGAAGGACAAGAAAGAAAAAGAAAGATATGATCGCAAATCGCAACTCAGATCATGGCTTCACCGCCTATGATTTAATCCATGAGGATTAAAATTAATACTCAAAGCAAATAGCTTCCTTTATTATCAAAATCATTCAATAATTTTCAAAGATCACTAGATGGCTATATATAGCCTACAATGTGCACTATACGTGCAATTATTGATAACATCAAATCTCACCATATCTAATCACCTCTAAATTCAAATAACTACTAAATCTCAACCAAATCTATCCAAATCTAATTTAAATAACAATCTCAAATCTACTAAATCTAAACCGTTTGTTTTCTCCATCAGAAACACTGTCAGCGAAGAAAAGAACTTTGCTTAGAAGCTATATTTATTTGATGAGGCACACATGCAAGTGTGAACTGCGTAATATTTTTTTTTCTTTATAGCAAGTACTTAGAACTCTGGCTCACCCCAAAGTTACTGCAGTTTTGGTTTCGTTCAAATTGATACTTAGATACAAAACAAACCACGGATAGAGGGTATAATCAGGTCCAGGGGAGGTCCCGTGGTACAAGGACCCCTTCATCAGTTACTATTTCCCTGAGGCCATCCAAGCACTTTGGTTGTCTTCCTTGTATACGTGGGAAATCTTTGTTTTAGCCAGCTGATCAATCATCAGCTTTCAATCTTTATGAAGATATCGTAATCATAACTACCAGAGATGCAACTTGTGGAGCGAGGAAAAAGAGTCCCCTTTTAACCCCGTGAATTGGGATTGAGAATATTAGTAGCCCACTTTAGCCCCATCCATGGCCCTCCCAAGATCAGCAATTGAGATATATAAAACACAGATTAGAACACCTGTCTACAGCAAGGCCTCCTGTAATGTATAACTCCTGAAAAAAAGATCAACTGCACCATCTTTGTTTTCAGATTTCCCAACCCATCAAAATTTACTTTTATCATAACTGGAGTATTTCCTCTAACAAGAAAAGGATCACGGGTAATACAGATAACATAGTTTATTTCTTCTCTCTTTTTTATTCTTTTTTTTAATTGCAAAGTTCCCAGTTCTCTAGTCGTGGAGGCTCCAAAATTGAGTTAAATCTTACATTGGTGGGCATTTTTTTCTGCCATTTATAGATGGAGTCATGTGACGGTTTTAAGCACATTTGTGTCCTGGCCCGATTCACCATTGGTTTTAAGCACATCTGCCATTTATTCATACATACTCTACAATCACATCAACGTGTCTCTGTGCCCTAGATTTTAATTAATTGTGTGTCTTGTGGCCATATCTGTGTCGTATGTGTGTCTCATGTCTATGTCCATACTTCTTAGCTCCTAATGTTTTGGTACCATGTCAGTAATCACTTTCAGCCAAAAGCATAAGCTGCCAAATAGCAGGCACATATTATTTGAAGCAGATCAACAACGTTAATATTTGTGGGGGAGGAGGAGGAGGAGGAGGGGGGAGGGGGGGGGGGGGGGGGGGGGTGGTTGTTTAAAAGAAAAAAAAATTGAATATATCACCACAAGGAGGCATTACAATTACCTTCAACTAAACTTAAAGGAAAGTGCATCTTCTCTAGCAACCTTAATAATCTAGTAAAATCATATGATAATAACAAAATTTTCTAATAGATAAATTCTAAACAGGTAGGCCTATAGATAAACTAAACTCATTTACAAAAAATTCATGTGAACGTGGAGGTTTGAAGGCCATCAACCAAATTTTCTAGTTGACAAATTCTAAACAGGTAGGTTTATAGATAAATTAAAAGCATTTACAAAAAATTGGACATGCTGAACATGGAGGTTTGAAGGCCATCAACCATCTGACCTTTAAGAAACTTGCATGTCTTAAAACTATAAACTATTTACATAAATAGAAGAAAGAAGCACAATACCTGCAACTGTAATGCCTCTGCATGAGAACGAATTTGCTTTCTTGCAGCTCTTGTGCTTCCAAAATCCATTAAAATTGCAAGAGGAGGTTGTCCTTTTCTATGTGCAATGAGTACATTACCAGGTTTGACATCACTATGAGCATAAGGAGGATCAAAATTGTGCATGTGCTTGAGTCCTTCACAAAGCTGTTAATGCTTGTGTTAGCATGCAAGATCATAAAAATCAAGCATATTCACACGCGCGCGCGCGCGCACCCCAAAATAATCACGAAGTCACACCAAAAATTGGACACATGAAAATAATAAATAAAGACCGAGATTCTAGAATACAAGGGAAAATAGATGCATGATTGATACAACTAGCATAACTAAACTAGAAGAAAAGAAAAGGATGAGAATGCTATAATGAAAAATGTTGCCATGGTTTGGTATAATGATACAGTCGATCAAGTATTCTACAATGGCTGGAACACCAAAGCACATAAAATATATGCAGCTACCTTCTACCTCAGCAGTAGCTTCCATAAAAAGGGATCGGCTATGAAACACAGCTCTAAATCGACAATGATCCACAGTGTACCAACTACCAAGATACAGAAATTATATTGTTTTGAAGTATAGACGTAATTACGTATACACAATAGACTAAAGTATGCATGATAAATAGCAACTTGCGGTCACTTGCACACCTGTCTGAATATTCCAAGAACAGTGAGCGTAGAGAAGAATTCCTTCTTGGTCTGCATAACTTTGATATTTTCCAGTAGAGTTCCACCCAAATGAACTGGAAATAACAAGTATGCTTCATGGTTCTGTGTCCCCACTTGTGCACCCTACAAAAGAATAATTACCAAAGAGTAACTCAACCTGTATTTTAATTATGTTAATGCTGTGCCAAAGATGGAAAATAGTAATGTAAATTACATTTTTCTTGTATTATTTGGAAGAATTTCAGTATCATGAAAAGCTTCTAAGTCCATTAAGATATCTCTTCATCAGAATAACACCAAGAACAAATCTCTCCAGGTTTTGAATATGAATTACAAATGAGAAACTTATTTTCTATGATATAAGTGTAAAAAATGTCAGAGTATATGGCTCAAATTCTTGTGGTTAGTAGAAGATACAAGAATGACATGGATGATCCAAATTATTTTACTCACAGAAAATAGTTAAAAATGGCTAGAATTTTACCGATTTATCTTTAGATTGATTTCTAGAAAGTAAAATAGATCTGTAAACATCACTCAACATGTTCTAGTTCGGACTATTGTATAAATCATAGAAGAACCTGGCCATCATCAAGCAAAATACTGAATTGCTGACTTGCATTGTTGTTAATAGTCACCTTCCTTGCAGACAATCCTTTTCAAGGTTACCAAAGGAAGCACTCTCAAAAATATCCTTGGAATGTCAAACCACAGTGTTGTTCTACAAAAATAAATATCTACAGCCATTATCACCATAGGTAAACTTGGAAGAACTTTGAAATCACTTCGGGTAATTGATTGTTCACCACAACCATGGATATTGTTTAACCCACTTCATCTGTCATTACTCCCATTAGGAAACATCAATAAATGTTTCACTGTCTCTTGCAATGTATTGAGGATGTACCTCTAGATATTCACCAGCAATCCTAATAGAACCCCACAGAGAGAGGTTGGATATATCCACAAGCCTTGGCACATTCCATTTTGCTTCTATAGTATTAGAATCATGTTTTCGTGATACATAGCTAGAAGCCTAACTAGAAGCCCAGCACTCCAATTAACAGAAATTTAAGGACTGTGAAGTAAAATCTCATAAAATTTAAGACTCACCGTAGACTGCCGGCACAAAGAGCATGGTAACCTCACAGACAAAGCAGTATGGACACATCATAGGAAGATAAAGTATAAGAGGATTGTTCGCAATCTGAATCCTACCGCTCTGCATCAAATGGCATATAATAGGTTTCTCGGGTATAGGGCTAAACCCAATAAACATGTCTGAACATATAGGTTAAAATTTCAGAAATACTATTAATTCAGATATTATGCTAATACTGCCGAAGAAATTAGGCCGACCTGTTTTGATTGACAGTCATTCCTTCAGCAAGCGAATTGAAACAAAACCTGAGAAATGTCCACCTAACAAATCCCTCCCTCATTGTATTACTTGAAACGGTTTTTTTTTCCTTTTTTTAATTTTGGTAGTGAGTAAAAATAGTCATTATACAATTATGAAGTCTCATACATATTGATCAGTGATTACTTAAAACTGTTGTTTGAATAGTTAATCAACAAAGTCAGAAAGCTTTTCATTAAATAAATAGATATTGCAATATATCATGTTTGCATGTTGAAACAAAAGTTAGCGTTCTGCTATGGCAAGGACCAACGTTTTTAATGTTTGGCTTGAAATGCATATGATTGGGTTCAGCTTATAATCAATGGAGCAAAGAAATTTTCAGATTTTACTTGGGGAAGAAATTTTCAGGATTTTTGAGAAAAGAAAGAAGAATGAAAACATTAGAAACATGCTTCACTTATTATCCATTATCCAGATGACCAGAGGGAAAGAAACAAAAAACACAACTGCAATTAAATGGTGAAGAACCCTTCAAAGATGCCACTTAGTAGTCAGTTAGCACGACGTCCCAGCCCCTCGTACCCAAAATAACAAGGGGGAAAAGAACGGATTTTCTATATAGTTACCTTAACTGTAATGATAGCATGATCAAGAAGAGGAAGCAGATTAGGATGACTGAACAAAGAAGAAACGCGGATCTCCTCCTTCACCAACTCTAATTGCTCCTCACTTTGAATGAGTACTTTCTTCATAGCATATGTCCCATCATCTGAAACAAGAAAATTTTGAAATACATTTATCATTTCAATAAATGGTCATTGCAGCATACTTCATAAATTTGACGATGTTTTCTAGCTACTCGTAAATAATAAAAAATACAGAAACATGTCCCTAAAGATTTCATTCTCCCAGAACTACATGAAGTACAACTACTTGGGGTTAACTTCTCGAACCCTTCCTCGCCAATTGGATTTTATTAAAGAAACATCTGGTATAAAAGCTTTTATGGATCCTTTCTCATAACTTCTATCGATGACATCTGGATCTTCTCATTCCTCACCAATTGATGTATAAAAAAGCAACATGTGATATTATCGTCAATAAAAGCTTTTACAAATCCTTATCAATATTCAACCATGACATCTAGGTCTTTCTGAAGTCGTCGTGAGAGTTGAGGGTAATATTTTTATATTCTAGGGAATATTTTTATATTGTAACATGCCCCGCACATCGAGCATCTTTTGTGTAGTGGTATTTTTTTTTTTTTTTCAGTCCACCTCGTAAATGAATGCACACTGTGATTTGAACCTAGATTGCTCTCATACTGTCTTAAAGTCCATAACACTGCATCAAAACTCAAAAGTTGTGAGGGTTGAGATTAATATATTTATATTCTAACAATCATGTGTAATTCTCTAACATAGATCATCCATGTACATGTTGGCCATAAAGTTTCTATAGAAATTTACTGTTGTAGATGGGTGACTGACCATCATAAAGTCCTAGTGAGAATATAATAGCCAGTTAGTTCCAAAATAGTCCTTCCTTCCATTGAGAAAAAGAGATCTGAAACATAATTTTGTCCATTATGCACACATGATAGCTTGGCAAACTACAACCGTATGCAAAGTAAATGGTGGAACTGGGGTATAAGAATTTAAACCAATAAGCGAAGAAAGAGAGAAACATAAAAAATAAACCTTCTAATTAAAGATATATGATTGAGCCTTCATGTAGCTCTATTGTAAAAATGGAAGAAAGCATTGAAAGTACCAGTCAGCTGGCTTAAAATAGGACAAAAGGAATAAAAAATTATTGTAAATTAAAATGAGAACGAGGAAATCATAAAAAAGTGATAGCCCGTTAAATGCTCCATTGCAGTTGACATCAGAATATAGGGCCTACTACACATAAGATAGAAACAGACAAATATTCAACAAACCTTAATTACTACAATATAGATATATTTATTGGCCAACACCACAATATTTAGGGACTATATAACTAAAATAATTGTTCTCAAAGTCGTAGAATTATCAGTATAGAAGGCTCAAATCCATAAGATGAGCTCGCTAATTAGTTATTAAAAGCTCCCTGGTTAACATTATATCAACGGCAGGTACTTCTTTCGATACGATACAGTCAAGAGCAACCCACAATATTTGGCAGTCCAGAGGAGTTTGAGCATACATATGCATCCACCAACAATCGGCAAGGGGCATCAGAAGAAACTATAGAGTGAGCCAGGTTAACATGATGCTAATCCCTTAAAAAGCCTTTTGCTTGCATTCCTCACTTGGTGTTTATAGATATAATTCTCTTTTGCCCCATGGAATTTTTGGTTTTTGAGTGGTATGACTTTTGTGTGATGAGGAAAGTGTGAGATTATGTTGTGGGCTTGTTTATTTTCTTTCCTTGCTAGTTGCAATTATTATAGTAGAAAGGTTTATTTATGTAGTATTAGTATGAGTAAAGGTCTTTTTGTAATTATGTAATTTTCCTATGCCATGTACCTTTCTGTGCTATATAAATAAGAAACATGGTATTAGAGCATTATTATTGAGTGTGTAAGAATATTCAGGATATTTATGCATTTTCCTATTTATTCCTCATCTATATAAAGTGAGGCGACCATATTCTAGGCTTCACCATCTGTTCTTATAAATCTAACATAATATCAGAGTGATCCCTCTCTTCCATCACAATCCGTGCATCCATCATTATCATCCATCAACTTTCTAATCCTAGTTGCCATCAAACTCACCTAAGAAATCCTAGCCACCATCTCTTCTTTTATTTTTTGCAGATCTGAATTCAGATCACAATCAAATTTGAAGAAAAATAAAGAAAAAGAAGAAGATAAGAAGAAAAATTTTAAGTTTTAGAGAATAGACAGCCATTTATTCTCTAAAAAAGTAATCATGAATAGTAACAGTGGGCATTGTTCATAGGTACTGTTCATCTAAAAAAAGGACCTAGTTGACCACTCCTCTATTGAAAAAAAAACCCTAGTTGCCTTTAAGTTCCAAAACCCTAGTCGTTGTAAATTGTCGCATTTTCTATTGTCTTTCACGATCAACTGTTGTTGACTCATTAGATAGTGTCAGAGTACTTCAGTTGTTGCTGTTGATTTCTACTGCCCGATTGATTCTAGCATCAATAATATTGTTGTTGTCTTCATCTAATACTGTTGATTGTATTCATCTATTATTATTGTTAATCTCTTCATCTACTGTGGATATCTATTACTACTGAATACTGAGTTTGAGAGTCTCTCAAAACTTTCACTTTTATTGAGTTTGAGGGTCTCAAAAACCTCCTCTTTTACGGAGTTTGAAAATCTCTAAAATTATAATTCTATTCAAGGAGATGAATACGACTTTTCGTGTAGTCTTTGTCCAAATGTTTAGTTTGACTTAGATGCAGTTCACTTTAGTTTGCAGCTTCGCCATCAACATCAATGATTCAACATATTGGCATCAATGTTAGAAATTAATTTCTTGTTTTTTAATAATTTCAATATTTATTTGTTTCTCATGTTTTCTCTTTAGGATAACTTTGTTTAGGAGATATTTTACTAGTCTTTATAACAAACTGGGCATGATTGGTATGTGTGCTCTAACTTGAGGGGGAGTATTATATTGGTTTTTAGGGTATTCTTTTATTTTCTATTTATTTCTCATCAATATAAAGAGAGGCAACACAATCTAGGGTTGAGCAGTCTACTATCTAAAACTTAACATTAAGAATCCTTTCTCCACCACCAATCTACGCGCCCTCACCTTCTTCTTCTTTCTCTTATTTCCTCTTTCCTAGTTCAATTTTCTTCCTCCTCTTTTTCTTCAGCTCTCTTTTCTTTTCTAGTTGAATTTTGTTTTGTTTTCTTCTTCTTTTCTTTCTTTTCTTTTATTTTCTTTTCAAGCCCTTCCACCCTCCCCAACCTAACTCGACCTGTCAAACCAGACCCAAGCCTTCTTTATGTTTCTTCTTTAATTCTTTTTTTCCTTTCACCTTTTTTCTACCAATAAAACCCGACCCCTAGCCAACCCAACCTAACTCTGTTGTCTCAATCAATCTCCCTTTTATATCTTGTCACCCCTGGCCACCCTCCCCGACACCTATAGCCTTTGTTGGCATCTTGCCATCCTCCACGTCCTCTCTGAGCTTACTACCACCCTCCCTGACAAATTTCTAAGACAACAACCTGACTCCCTTATAATCTCCTAATCATCGCTTCCCCTTCAGGACCATGTCTGCATCCACGACATATTTAGAGCACTATAGACCTCCTCAATCTCCCCCTGACCTTCTTGTGCTGTGACAACTATCTCCAACCTAATTCCAACCATTGTGAGTCAAATCTAAGCTTGCCCGACCATTCAACCATCTCGACCAACCTCTTCCCGACCACTGCAACCTTTCTCATAGTACCATTGACCTCTCGAATAGTTGTTGCCTTGCTCCAATCAGAACTCAAATCAGATTTAGATTTCTTTTCTTAAAAAAATGCCGTGCATATTCTTGTAGTAAATATGTATAGCCTATGTAGCACGGACACTTCTAACATTGAGCCGTGCCGTATTCGAAACGTGTCCAACATACGTATCATGTGTATTTTTAAGAATTTGTCACGTGTCGTGTTCATTTCAACATTGTCGTGTCTGTACAACGTAGCATATAGCACCTCGATTCTTCTTCTTTCTACTACATCCACTCACTCATCTCATATTGAGGATTCTCTCTTGATCTCTTTAGCTGGAAGAGTTACTGCATTTAGCATAACAAATCTTCTCGTGGTTGTGTTTGTAAACAAAACTATAGTTTCTCATATGGCAAGAGTGATTCTTGCAAATCACTAATTGCAGCCAACCAAATTATATTGCTAACAATTGTTAAGAGTTGCATGGTAAACTTATATGAACAACTCAAACCGATTATTTGTCTAACGGTACCAGCTTATGTTTCTTTGTTTCATCCTCTATCTAAATTTGGATACGATGCCTTGATTCAAAAGATGTATTCAGTCTCTACTTGTAAGTCCCTTTCACTCAGATATTTCTTGTTGATCAAGTTTTTTCTCTAATGAATATAAGATTAGTTAGGTGTGATAAGTATAAAGCCGTCTAGTTGATAGGAAGTACCTAGTTGAATACGATTATCCTAGACTGTTTCGCACAATCAGTCTCAACAAAGAACCATGTCTCTATATCCTCCCTAGATGAAGTTGTCGGTCGGAGTCCCCCTAAAAGACTCTCGAGGTCCAGCTCAACAACTCCCTAATTGACTCAATGGCCTAACCGCCTCCCTCCGTCTATAAATAGTCGGTAGGAGTCTTCGTCCAAGGTATGAGATTCTCTACTAGCTCTTATATTTTTTACAATCTCTCCTAAATCTAATTGGGCATCGAAGGGGCTTCATCAGGACCAAGCTCGTTGGCGCTAACCTTCTTCTACTCAGGTGATTGAAGACACATCACAAGGAGCAGACCTCTCTTCTCCCAAAAAAATACAGGATCTTATCATTCTCCATCTTAGATCATTGATTCTGGTGTTTTCATAAACATAATTAGTAAATCTGTATTGTTTTCTACTTTTCAATCTTTATTCTCTAATGGCACTTCAAAATGCATTACTAACATTGTTAGTCTCACTTCTCTCACGTTGTTTAACGTTAATGTGTTCCTCATGTTCCCTTTAAACTTTTATCTGTGAGTCAATTGACAAAGCTCTTAATTCTTCTATAATATTTTCCCCTTTACGTATCTTTCAAGGCCTTCAGATGAAGAATTTGGTCGGTGAGGGTATGAGCATGATGATTATATTATCTTTAGTATAATGATCAATTAAAGTGTGTGATTTAGATCAGAATGATGGTATTTCTTTCTAGGTATATCTTCTTTAAGGCAGTTGCAATGTGAGTTGTCTCAATTAGGCAAACATCATAGGACTTCTTTTTCTTTTAGTAAAAATTATTGTTTTGGTGCTCCATTTGAAGATGTTCGATGGGGTCCCACTTGAGTTAAAAGCATGTCTAATTTTTTTATTTTGCAACTTTTATTGATAATTACTCTCGCGTAACTTAGTTATTTTTAATGCAAAATCATTTTAAAATTCTCTCAATTTTCAACAATTTCATAAGATTAGCAATCAATTTAATTCTTCTATAAAGGTTTTTGGAATGGTTGTGCTTTAGAATATATCTAATATAATCTTTATAATTATTGTGTTTCTCATGGTATTCTCATTAAACTTATCGTGCTCATTCACTTCAACAAAATAGCATTATTGAGAAGAAAAAATCGTCATTTGCTCATGTTGCTAGAACATTAATGATTCAAATCCATGTTTCGAAGTGTTTTGTGTTGATATTATGTTGACTATTTGCCACTTAATTAACAAAGTTTCTTCTCTTTTAAGTGGAAAAACTTTATTTTCTATCCTTTATCATAATAAGCCATTATTAGATTTACCTCTGAAGATTTTTAGGTTTTGTGTTTTGTTCATATTCTAGATAAAGGTTGCCATAAGTTTAATCCACAAGGTGTCAAGTGCATTTGTCTAGGATATTCTTCACTTGAAGATTTATTTGAGTTCTCATTTTTCATATGAATGATCTTTGATCAATTGCAATATTTTCTTGAGATAGAAGTGACTCAGCCAAGAAAGATTCTCTTTGCCTGCGTGAAAGTATCTTACTAATTTGTGGAAGAAACGGATATGTTAGGATTTAAACCTATTAATAATTCTATGATTCATAATATTTGTTCTGATCAGCATTTGGGGGAGCCTCTTCTTGTTTCTGGTTAGCACTAGAAATTAATTAGTAAGTCAATTTACGTGACTATGACTAGGCATGATAGTATATTTGTTATGGGTGGATTAAGCCAATAAATGCATAACCTTTATCAGATTCATTGGGCTGTTGCATGTCATGTCTTGTGCAATCTTAAGAGTGCTCCTAGGGTCTGTTTGGTTGTCGTAACTGGCCGTAATTCGTAGTTGTAATTGGTAAAAACTTTTACAATTGTAAATGAGTTATATGTATGTAAATTTTACGGTGTTTGGTTGGTAATATAAAATTGTAAAGTGGAAAAGTGTATTGTACTTTACGGTGTTTGGTTGTCGTAACGTATAAGTTGTAAGTGAAAAAGTTGACCACAAAATTAACTATTTGGTGATTTTAAAAGTTTTAATACTGCAAATAAATATTAAAAAGGTTAAATATTAAAAAAATTTAATATTAATATAAAAAATAATACAAATATGTATGACCACAAAATTAACTGTAACTGGGCTGTAAGTGAGTGGTAACTGGGTTGCAAGTGAGTGTTAGTTGAGTTACGTAAGTCTTTTACGAATTACGGTCCAAACAAACGCCGTAGTTGTAACTGGGTAGTAAGTCATTTACGAATTACGGAGTTTTACGCGAAACAAACGGCCCCCTAGTTAAGGATTGTATTATCAACACCCTTCTTATTTCTATATTGTGGGTTATTCTGTTGTTGATTGACTTAAGATCCAATTGGCAATCTATTGCTTTAGACTAGAATCACTAGACTAAGTAACAACACTTTGCTTCTTACTTCATCATGTCATTAAATTATCTCCAAAGTACAGAGATTCCCATACAACAAGTGCAATAATGTGGATTAAATCTTTTCTTCGTGAGATGGGTGTCTTCTGCGGCAAATTGATGGAGATGTATTATGATAATTAGGTGGCTATGTATCTACATATTATCTAGTTTTTAATGAGAGGATGATGCATATTCAAGTGATAGTAAACTTTATCAAAGCCGTGGTTATGCAACATTGGATAGTTTATTTGTTACATCTAGTTATCAACTTAGTGGCGCCTTTACTAAAGACCCCGGAAAGAACTTTTCTCTTCTTTACTGGGAACGATTGACATTTATGCTCTAGTTTAAATGGGAGTATTAGAATAGTAAAGGTTATTTATGTATTGTTTATATAAGTAAGGATTTTTTCTAGAATTATGTAATTTTCCCATGCTATTTATTTTTTCTATGCTATATAAATAAGGGAGACACTCCTAATTTGGTGTGTGCCGTCTTCTTTATACAACAACAGTTACATTTCATTTGTATGTATTGTTACATCCCTTTCAATAAATTGCAGGAAAACTTTGCTCCCTCTATTTTCCGTTACTATTTTCCATTAAAAGAAAAATACAAGCTTAGAGAACTTGTTAATCTATTCTAAGCTTTAATTAAGAATCTAAGATCCCAATATTCCAAGAGAAACACCAGTTAGCAATACTGGCTAAAAGAGTTTTAGCAGGCAGTAGATTAGGTTTCTTCTCTTAATCCACACAACCTTCATATAATACACTACTTCAAGCCAACGCTGAAACAGAGTTTGTAATCTCATCTGTTTTCGTCTTATCAAAAAGTAGGTCTTTTTCAGGTCAAGTGCCAGCACCATTTTTAGAAAGCACAATAACCATACCCAAAAACAATCAGCATATGCCTGCTATTAGCATTTCCTAATAGATCCGGTATCTTTGTCATACCAAAAATTTCAGCTTGGCATTTTAGCAAACACTACAGATCTAACAATCTACAACATTATTGGCACCGACAGACTGAAATCATAACAAAAATAAAATAAAATGATGATGCAGAAAGATACCTGAAATGTGAGAAGGTTCGATGGACTTGCTCTTGGCGAGGCCGGAGCGGGCCCCATCTGCGAGGAGCTCCTTGACGAGGAAGACGTAGGCGGAGCCCCCGTCGTCGATGGGCCTCAAGATCCTGAAGCGGTTCTCGTTGATCCACACATCGCCGCCGCCGTTAACGGCGTCGTAGAACGCATTGAGACCTGAGAACGAGCATCCCATCGCTTCTGATTGTTGTTATTGAAATGTCCCCCCAAAAAATATGCGAGTCTTTATTGGTATTAAAATTAGAAAAGAATAGAAAATTGCTTGTATTTTCAATCAGATCTCTCCTCAAAAGTAGCTGAACCTCTCAGCTCTCGACATTAAGCAACAATATTATTAATACTGATGGCGTTCCCAGAATTTGGACACCACCCATTTCAACCATTAATGCACTTAAAACAAAATAAATAAATAAATAAATATTAAATATTGTTTTAAAAAATTGGGCTAATTGGGCCTAAAGGATCAGGCCGATATCTATTGTCACCCTTTGAGGGAACCGATCACAGGTTTGCTGGAATTATTATGATCAAGTCAATGGTATTTAGTACTACGATTATGACTTTGACTTGAATAAATATTGTCACTGCGTTTGTGTGATCCAATGCTCCGTGATCTAATCTAGAGACAGAGACAGATCCACCAGTACCAGTCAATACTGAAACCTGCTCATTTGCATCTCATGAATTTCTCAGACCATTAACACTTCTACAAATTGCATAGACAGAGAAAGGATCCCAAAAAAGTCTTGGCAGGCTGCAGCAACGATACAGAGAAACCAAAAATTTCTCTGATGGTTCAGCCCATCTGATATGGCTTCATACAAAGTCTATATTAGTATACCAGTATACCGCCTTTGCGGGTAGGAAACAGACCGATCGATTGGGAGGAGGAGGGAGAGGAAGAAAGAGGAAGAGCTGAGAGAGAAAGAAGAAAGAAGAGATCGATACTACTCTCTCTCTCTCTCACGCGTGGATGAAGACGGACCGATGAACAGACGGAAGACAAAATTTGTATATGAGTCACAAGCGAAAACCTCTATTCAGTTGGTTTTGACTACACTTTTGTCCCAACTATTTGTTAATCTCACGTTAAGGTGGCCCACTTAACCTTGGTTAATTAATTGGATTCCTAATTAAAGTTAACTGATATTAAAGATGCCCATATTAAGTCACATTTATATAGTTTATATAATCTCTTGAGATATAAGGGTGTCATGATGGATGGTTTTATTTCAAGGGTTTATTTGCAAATGTGTGACCCACTTTTCTCCTCCTGCAAAGAAATACAAAACCTCTCCCTCATTTTTTGAGGACCCATCAGTAAAAGAAATTCTGAGAGTTTTGTGCAAGGAAAAGGAGACAGAGAGAAGCAGGTTATTTGCATTAGGGTTTGCAGGATCAAAGGAAGGAATCGAGGTCTTCTTCAACCTTCATCTATTCTTCACCAATGGCTTCAGGTATGGTGAATTAAATGTATTGTTTAATTGTGTATATTTAATTCCTTGAGATGTTTTGATTCTAGATCCATGCTTATATTATCCGCATAAAGTATTTTAATTCTTACATTTTGTATCAGAGCCTGTGTTTTAGAATCAATACATCTTGGATTAAGGATTATGGGAAATTAGGGTTTTGATAACAGTTCAAAAATCAATTTTGATCATTTTAATTGTAGAATTTGTAGAGGATTTAATAGCCCTAATATTATGTTCATATTCCTCTAATTATGCAATTAATAGGGATCAAAATTCAGGATTAAGAAACCCTAATTTTCCCTAATTTTGGATTAAGTCGTCGGAACAGGAACTGCCATTTGATAACTGTTTCGTCGACTATTAGTCGACTAGTCATATGTTATAGTCGACTAAGTCTTTTCCCGAAAGTTGAGAACTCTCTGTTTCTAACAGGAGTCGACTTGTATTTTTGATTAGTCGACTAGTAAAGTGTATAGTCGACTAACCATTTTGCCAAGTCGACTAACATTTAACTGAGAGTTTGCCTTCCAACAGGAGTCGACTAATAATATGTGAAGTCGACTGATAAAATTTGTAGTCGACTAATTATATGGGTATAGTCGACTAACTTTTCCTTGCCCTAGTCGACTAGACCTAAATGTATAGTCGACTTGACTTGACCCAAGTCGACTAGTCTTTCCTTGTAGTCGACTAATGGTTGTTTATAATTAATCATTAAAGTATGTTACACATTAAAGTTGTTGTGTTAATATTGATTGATGTTGGTCAAGTAATGTATTGAAGTATTATGGCATTACTCAAATAAAAGGATTAGAGAATATTATTGGTTAGTTTGTATTCATATGGCTTATTGATTTAGTAGTTGCCAAAGTGACCTATGTTAGTAAACCTTATGAATATACAACTACATAAAAGACTTGTCAATGAGGATGACATAAAAGACAATAATATTCTCGATGGCGGTTCTACTTAGGAGATTGGGACTGGCCCAAAGGAAAGTCTCTTTCAAATAATTATGAACCGGAGTAGGATAGTGTAATTTATGTAACTTAGTGGTGTAGAATTGGATACCCAAAGGTAACATGACTTACTATCTAAGTAACATAAATTATATTAGACCTACATAGGTGATAAAAGGTCTCACCTAAAGAGTGAACACTAGATATGCTTATATTTCGCCCAAAGGAGAAATCAAAGTGATATCAATTGTTCATCTTCATTAAATTTAAAGTTTTTTTTTATATTGATTCGAGGCATTAATGTGAGCTACGTTCTATTTTGTTTCAGTGAACGTCCCCACTTCCCTTCACACTCATGCAACTAGCATTCCAGCCCTGGATGGTACAAACTTCTCTGAGTGGTTTGAGCATGTACAGTTTACACTGGGTGTTCTGGACCTAGACATGGCTCTTTTAGTAGAGAAACCTGATGAAGTGACTGCTGAAAGTACAGCAGACCAGGTTAGCCATGCCAAAGCCTGGGAAAGGTCGAATAGACTCAGTCTCATGTTCATCAAGATGACCATAGCCAATAACATCAAGACTTCACTCCCACATACTACTAGTGCATCTGAACTTTTAACTGCTGTTAAAGACCGATTTAAGTCTGCAGATAAGTCATTAGCTGGCACCCTTATGGCTGAACTGACTACCATGAAATATGATGGTAGTAGAGGAGTTCAACAACACATTCTAAATATGACTGATAAGGCTGCGAAGTTAGGATCACTGGGAATGAAAGTGGATGAATCCTTCTTAGTACAGTTTATCCTCAACTCACTTCCTCCTCAGTTCGGGCCATTCAAGATCCACTATAATGCTCATAAGGATAAGTGGAATCTGAATGAGCTGACTGGTATGTGTGTACAAGAGGAAGTGAGACTGAGGCAAGAAGGGCATCACTCAGTGTTGGCAGTGTCTCAAGGGGCTATCCATAAGAAAGATAAATATGGAAGAGGTAAGAGGTTTCCACCAAAGAAAGGGAATGACCATGGGAAAGTAGCCAGGGTCATGGAAAGGTCTTCACTGTCAAATGCTACTTCTGTGGCAGAAAAGGACATGTGAAGAAGGACTGCAACAAGAGGAAGGCTTGGTTTGAAAAGAAAGGTATAAATCTTTCTTTTGTATGTTATGAATCAAATCTTGCTGAAGTTCCTTCTAATACTTGGTGGATTGACTCTGGAGCCACAACTCACATAACTAATTCAATGCAGGGATTCCTTACAACCCGGAAACCGAAGGAAAGTGAGAGATTCGTCTTTATAGGGAACGTCTCAAAGTGGAGGTCGAATATGTTGGTATTTATCGACTACTCTTGGAGATGGGTCATCAGATGGATCTTGAAGATACTTTTTATATACCTTCGATTTCTAGAAACTTAATGTCATTATCCAAATTAGATGTTGTTGGATATTCTGTTTTATTCAGTTGTGGAAAACTCAGTTTAATGTATAATTCAATGTCGGTTGGACATGGAATTTTATGTGATGGTTTATATAAAATTTCATTGAATGATGAGTTTGCACAATCTTTGTTATCTCTGCATTCGAATGTTGGTATTAAACGTGGTTAATTAATGAAAAAATCCTCTATCTTGTGGCATAGACGACTGGGGCATATCTCCAGGGATAGAATTATAAGATTAGTGAAGAATGGGATTTTGGATAACCTAGACTTCACTGATTTTGATGTGTGTGTGGATTGCATAAAAGGAAAGCAAACCAAACACACTAAGAAAGGTGCCACAAGAAGTAAAGAGCTTCTTGAGATAATTCATACAGACATTTGCGGACCACTCTCTATTCCATGTTTTACGGGAGAGAGATACTTCATTACCTTTATAAATGATCTGTCTCGTTATGGTTATGTGTATCTAATTCATGAAAAGTCTCAGGCTGTTGACATCCTTGAGGTGTTCATTACAGAAGTCGAGAGACAATTAGATAGAAAAGTTAAAATCATGAGATCAGATCGAGGTGGTGAATTTTATGGTAGATATGATGAGTCAGGACAACATCCTGGCCCATTTGCCAAATTTCTAGAAAAGCATGGTATTTGTGCTCAATACACAATGCCAGGTACGCCTCAGCAGAATGGTGTTGCTGAAAGGCGAAACCGAACACTTATGGATATGGTTAGGAGCATGATGAGCTTCTCTAATGTACCTAATTCATTGTGGAATGAAGCCTTAAAGACTGCTATGTATATCTTGAACAGGGTTCCTAGTAAGGCAGTCCCAACAACTCCTTTCGAGTTGTGGACTGGTAGGAAACCTAGTTTAAGACATTTACATGTTTGGGGTTGTCCAGCAGAGGCTAGAATATATAATCCACAAGAAAAGAAATTAGACTCAAGAATAATATCTGGGTATTTCATTGGTTATCCAGAAAAGTCTAAGGGGTACAAATTTTATTGTCCTAACCATAGTATAAGAATTGTTGAAACTGGTAATGCCAGATTCCTTGAGAATGGCGAAATTAGTGGGAGTGATGAACCAAGAAAGGTGGATCTTGAGGTGGTAAGGGTAAATATCCCAATACCCTTTCCTTCAAGAGAAATTGTTGTCCCTCAGCTTGATCATCAAGCTGAGATACCAGAACAACATAATGATATTGGTTCACCACTTCATGAGGATATCGCCATTGAAAATGTTGTAGAACCACCACAACCGGCAGTTTTGAAAAGATCTCAAGGGAAAGAAGATCTGCCATTTCAGATGATTATGTGGTGTATCTACAGGAATCTGATTTTGATATTGGGATTAATAAAGATCAAGTTTCATTTTCACAAGCCATAGAATGCAATGATTCTAGTAAATGGGTTGATGCTATGAATGATGAGTTAAAATCTATGGACCAAAACCAAGTCTGGGATCTCGTTGAATTGCCTGATAACTGTAAGAAAGTCGGGTGTAAATGGGTCTTTAAGACCAAGCGCGACTCTAAAGGCAATATCGAACGATATAAGGCCAGACTTGTGGCTAAAGGTTTCACTCAGAAAGAAGGCATTGACTATAGAGAAACCTTCTCTCCAGTATCAAAGAAGGACTCTCTTAGAATCATTATGGCCCTGGTAGCTCATTATGATTTGGAGTTACATCAAATGGATGTGAAAACTGCTTTTCTAAACGGAGATTTAGATGAGGAAATTTACATGGAGCAACCTGAAGGGTTCGCAAATGAAGGAAAAGAACACTTGGCTTGCAAATTAAAGAAATCCATATACGGACTTAAACAAGCTTCCAGGCAATGGTATATAAAGTTTAATGATATCATTACCTCTTTCGGATTTACAGAAAACACTGTTGATCAGTGTATATATCTAAAGATCAGTGGGAGCAAGTTTATTTTTCTGGTTCTGTATGTGGATGATATCTTGTTAGCCAGTAGTGATATTGGTTTGTTGTATGAAACTAAAAGCTATCTTACCAAGAACTTTCAGATGGTTGATATGGGTGAGGCAACTTATGTTATTGGCATAGAGATCTTCAGGGATAGATCTCGAGGATTGCTAGGACTGTCTCAGAAAGGTTATATCAATCGAGTCTTGGAAAGATTTCATATGGAGTTGTGTTCAGTCAGTCCTGCACCCATTATGAGGGGTGACAAATTAAGTGGAGCCAGTGTCCCAGAAATGACTTAGAAAAGGGTCAAATGCAGAAAGTTTCATATGCGTCAGCAGTTGGGAGCTTGATGTATGCACACACTTGTACCAGGCCAGATATCAGTTTTGCTGTTGGGATGTTAGGAAGATACCAGAGCAATCCAGGAATGGAGCACTGGAAATTGGCTAAGAAGGTAATGCGGTATCTTCAAGGGACGAAGGACCATATGCTCACATATAGGAGATCTGATCAGTTGGAAGTGATCGGCTATTCGGACTCAGATTTTGCTGGTTGCCCAGATAGCAGGAAGTCTACCTCAGGCTTTATTTTCTTGCTAGCAGGTGGGGCAATCTCGTGGAAGAGTGTAAAGCAGTCTATCACTGCTTCATCCACGATGGAGGCTGAGTTCATAGCTTGTTTTGAAGCCTCGAATCATGCATTATGGTTACGGAATTTTATCTCAACACTTGGTGTAGTTGACTCTATTGCCAGGCCGCTGAAGATATATTGTGATAATACAGCAGCCGTTTTCTTTCTAAGAATGGAAAGTACTCTAATGGTTCCAGACACATGGAACTTAAGTACTTGGTGGTTAGAGAAAGAGTTCAGAAACAGAAGGTGTCAATTGAAAATATAAGTACCACTTTAATGGTTGCTGATCCAATGACAAAAGGATTGCCTCCAAAGACATTCAAGGAACATGTTGTTAGGATGGGTCTTTTGAGCAATCTGTAAATGTATGTTTTGGTACTTGTATAATTGACAATATTGTGCAAATAAAAGTTTGTTTCTGTGTTTCCTGTTATCCAATTATGTGTGCACATATTATGTATGGATGTTTGTTAAACAGGAAATGTCTTAACAAGACAATTACAGGGGTCATTTTGGTTATGGACTCAATTAGTAAGGGTTATCAATGTTGTGGTACATAGAAGGGAGTATGACATGGAAGTTGTATAACCGCTATGACTCGCATTGGTGGTCCAAGCTAATTGCAGTATTACAGTATTTCATAATTTGGGCTTATCAGTTATTGTTTTTAAAATTCGTGATCACGTGTCAAGGTTTTCAGTATGGAATTCAATGGAGTCAAAATGTTTTGAAAATGAGTCTTTTCTTTTATTTGTTTTCTAAAGTTTTAACCTAATCGGTTAGTGGTCCAAGTGGGAGAATGTTAATCTCACGTTAAGGTGGCCCACTTAACCTTGGTTAATTAATTGGATTCCTAATTAAGGTTAACTGATATTAAAGATGCCCATATTAAGTCACATTTATATAGTTTATATAATCTCTTGAGATATAAGGGTACCATGATGGATGGTTTTATTTCAAGGGTTATTTGCAAATGTGTGACCCACTTTTCTCCTCCTGCAAAGAAATACAAGACCTCTCCCTCATTTTTTGAGGACCCATCAGTAAAAGAAATTCTGAGAGTTTTGTGCAAGGAAAAAGAGACAGAGAGAAGCAGGTTATTTGCATTAGGGTTTGCAGGATCAAAGGAAGGAATCGAGGTCTTCTTCAACCTTCATCTATTCTTCACCAATAGCTTCAGGTATGGTGAATTAAATGTATTGTTTAATTGTGTATATTTAATTCCTTGAGATGTTTGATTCTAGATCCATGCTTATATTATCCGCATAAAGTATTTTAATTCTTACACTATTTTCTTCATAATCCAGAAGTTGCATAGATGGATGATGAAAAGAACCATCAAACAAATTTCATCAGGGAGAGATTTTACAGGATGAAAGGTAATCCATGTAACCAAAAAGAGCAATAGCCTGATTATATAAAATTAAATACAAGAAACCGAAGCTCAGTTACATACTTGACAAAGAAATTATAACAGAAAAAGTGAATGAATACTTAAAAGACTCAAGACAAGACAGTTTGCGAATGATCTCCTCGTCCATTTCAGAGAACTTCCAAAGCTTTCAGCTTGTCACAAAATCCCATCGACAACCCTTTGGATGCTTTCCTGTGCTTGAAAAATTCCTTGGACATGACTGCTTCCGCATACGGTGACTGATATTAGAATTTTGATGAAGAAACTGCCCGTCTTTCTTGCTTAAACAACGCGAGTCTGGGTATGAAAATTCCCGGACAGCACAAATGGTGTGCTTTCTGCAGCTCGAAGCCACTGTTTCCCAAGACACTACAGACGTGAAACTTCAAATATTCTGAATTACTCTTAGTTTAGCACTTCTGCACCTGTGATTCAGCTTCTCTTCCTCCTCTGTGGGTGTTACTGGCCTCTTCGTGAGAATGGTCTCGTGCTTGCCTACTCTCTGTTTACTCCACATTTCGCCCTCAATGCCAGTATCATCCTTCTTCAAAACTGTAAAGTTCTCATAATTCTCACCTCCATCCCCACTTCCAATGATGTCAAGGAAGGTCTGCTTCACAATCCTGTCCTCTAAACTGTGGAAGGAGATCACAGCAAGCCGGCCACCTGAGCAGAGGGAGTCAAAGCAGGCATAGAGAGCATCTTCGAGAGTCTGAAGTTCATCATTAACTGCTATCCTGAGTGCTTGAAACACTCGTGTAGCAGTCTTGACCCAACCTTGCCTTCCTGCAAGTCATATTGCAGCATATGCAGTTCCATAAGTATTTTTATGAGCTATTAAAATGTCAGGAGACCAAGTCCATTTCTTTTCTTTCTTTTTACAGATCAGAATAAAGGCTGACTGCACATCTACACATTTGGAGTTGCCGTTCCTATGTAACTTTGTTATGGATCATGCATATGTGTTTTCACAGTAAAAAAGTAAAATGAAATTGTGATACCCATATTTTCTAATACATGATTTCATATGTATAATAGTATTTTAAAAGGTATATATATGATTTGTATTAAGAGTATTGTTATTATTTCATGTGGGTTACCATAACTAATTGTTATAAATTTCTATTACTATTATTATTATTCTTAGTGTTATTATTTCATGTACTTATCCAAGCCTTTTTCCACTTTCCACATATTTTCCCTACTATTTTATTTTCATTTAAACCCAAGCCCAATACATATGACCAAGCCCATCTCACTCTCTATTTCTTCCACATCCTATTTCCCTTTTATTTCATTTAAAATCCAAGCCCTCTCCTCTCTTCATTTCTTATTTCATTTTTTCAAAATCCAAAACTAAGCCCTAAACCCACACTCCCTTTTCATTTTCTTTCATTTTCCTTATTTCCACAACCCAAAACCCATTACACCCAACCCTTCACCCAGTATCCATACCCAATCCTAATCCTAACAACCCAATAAAAATCCTAACTAATATGTATCTTAACCTAATCCTAAACACAAGCCATAATCCAACTTCATTACCAACTCCCCATCTCCAACAACCTGCAGTCCTCCATCGTGCCATCAACCCCACCTCCATGGCCAAGTTGCACCTCCAACACCACCCGAGTCCCTCTCCTTCCACCGCGAGCACCACAGCCTACACACCACCACCACAGCGCATACATCCTCCTCGTCTTCTTCCTCTCTGCAACGAACGCCGCCACTCGCCATCGTGCCCAGATCACCACCATCCTCCGCAAGCAACTCGCATCCACCACCAACACCCCTCACAGCAACACCAACCCTGCACACCCCATGCCTCTCTCACCCCACCTTCCTCTCTCCACCGTGAGCACACCCCGAGCTTCACCCACGGCCATCTCCCCCCTGCCGCGTCCACCCTATCTTCCTTCGACACCATCTATAGCCTCCGTCGTCGCCGTTGATCTTCTCCGTCTTCTCTGCAACGAGCTCCACCAGTTCCCCACGCACGCTGCCCGTACCTCTTCAACTCCGACAACACCCACCGCCCTGCTGCAGTGGAGCTCCTCTTCCCTCAGCCAAGACCGCCGTGCAATCAACCTCGGCATGTACCATCACCCTCTCCTTCTCCTCTCCGAGATCCAGCACCGATGCCGCCCCATCACAATATGACCATCTCTCCCCTCGGCCATGCCCCCTCCTTGTGTGAAACCGCGCCGGCGGGCTTCGCCTCAGTCCCTCGTTCTCCAACGAGAGCCACGACAACCCCGAGCTGGGTCATGCCACCCGCACCCTCCGCCATCTCCGTGCACGCATACATCTTTCCCCAATGTGAGCATCCTCTCTCTGTAAGTATCTCTCAGTCATTCTCTCTCTCCGGCAACCCCACCACCGGCCGCCGCTCCGCCGCACTTGCCACCTTCACGGTCGCGCGCTGGGCAGTGCCACTGCGTTGCCCCAAGCCGAGCCCGAGACCCCCCTGCCATTCCTTTTCTCTTTCCTTCTTTCTTTATTCTCTCTTTTCTTTTTCATGTTGGATCTAAACCCACTTCCCCCTTTAACCTGAATCCAAACCCAACTATTTAAGTTGAGTTTAGTTATTGTGTTTATTCCAGTGCAGATCCAACCTAGTTCCATTGAGATCCAGACTTGTCAAGGAGATCCAGGCCCGATAAGCACCTGGTTCATGTTCGGACTGTATCTCGGTCATCCGATCTCTGATTCTGACGCTTTTAGCGGCGTTGGAACCGTGAAGATCAGATCTACACAACCGCGACATTCTCAGTGAGTGTTCCTTTGTTACTTTATTGTGTATATCAGTCTTATTTCGAGTGAGTGTCTATCTCATTGGTACATTTATTATTATTTAAATTATGTCGTGCATGTTTGGTTCTTTATAAATTATATTTAATATATTAATTACCCTTCATGTTCGATTATCACACACTCGTTAATCCTACTTTATGTTCGCATATATACATATCAAATGCAAACTAAATATCGCGAGTAATCTTGTTTGTTTACATTAATGTATATTGAATCGTTATCATTTAATGTGAGCATATTTTATGCATGTATTCATTATTATTTAGTTTATATTAAGTATTTTACCCTCTGTAAATGAATTATGTATATTATTGTTGGTCCTGAACACCATGATATCACCTGAAAGACTTGACTGATTATACATGACATTTACCTGATAATCATATTGTTCATGTTACTAAAGTCACTAGCGAATATTATTATACGGTAACAACATCGTTCTTCTTATCTTATTTACTGACATCATGTTATATCGATATCTTGATTACACCGATGTTACCGTGACTATTGCCGACTTATCCCAGTGATCTAAGTAACGTATACTTAAATTAATCTTAATAATCTAAACAACATGATATTAAACAACTTATATCGGGACTGGGAAAATTGATAGAGGAGACAACGTCTGTATTTTGGGTGGACCTAGGATACAGGTTGCGGAGCCGAAAGAGAGTTTCACAGCAGGGTTCCTGTGGGGTGACTGACGCCCTGTTCTGTTCTTATTCTTGTTATACATATTACACATATTACATGTCCTATTATACATGTTACCTGACTACCTTGCGATAGGGCCTGGTTCAGCGCCAAGAGTCTGGGCCATGGTCCCGGGTATGTACGGGACCCACTTAAAACACAATGTCTCCAACCAATCAGTTTCAATAACATAGGACCCTGATTGACATGTGTAGTAGGCGTAATATGAGATGTGTTTATTACACGTGGCAATTGGTGTTAGCTGACATAATTAATAACAACTGGTTGACATGATACACCGTAGACACAATGTCTCCAACCAATCAGTTTCAATAACATAGGACCCTGATTGACATGTGTAGTAGGCGTAATATGAGATGTGTTTATTGCACGTGGCAATTGGTGTTAGCTGACATAATTAATAACAACTGGTTGACATGATACACCGTAGCTGATATGTGTTAGCTTGTCATATACATGTATGTTATGTTATGATAGACACCTGACTGTACTCATGACCTGATATATGATATTCTAACAGAATAATCTCATTATTCTTAGAGTTACGTATTGTATGTCACTGTAATACTTGGGATATGTTGGTTGATGATGTATCGTACTATCTTCTTATTACCGTATTATTCATGTTATTTTTCTTATCCAGTACACCTTCATGATAGTATCATAGTATGATCACACAAAATATACACGTGCATCTTCCCTTTATTTTATACACTCATTGGGAGTTTTAACTTCTGAATTTGCACATCCAGGTATATACGTATTTCTTTTACTGAGAAGGTATCTGAAGAGATCATGTGTATCTGATGAGTAAGGAGTCTCTTTTGCTTGATCATCGGATTCTTTGGTACAGTTCATGTCTTCCTTTTCATTCTGTTGATTTCCTTTGATTCTCTATATATATTGGACTCGGTAGTTGTTCTGTTGATTATTCATAGAATAACATTATCATATGTGAGAATTATATGTATTATTGCAGTGACTTTATTGCCTTTATTGTTAATTTATATAACTTGTTTAGGTCACTTTAGGCTTAGCGTGTATACGTGGGGTATTTTTCTCGTGCATATACATCGCCGAATCCCGTCGTTCTCCGCTTTAACGTATTTTGGAAAGCGGGGCGGGACAAAAATTACTAGTTCCGTACTTTTAACAGTACAAACAAGTGTCTACTAGTTAAATTGTTTGATTGGATCAAGACATGTATCATGGAACCATTGTTGGGGTGAGAGGAAGAGACAGAGTCATTCATATCTGCATAGGTTTAAAACAAGGATCAGCATTAAGTTCTTATCTCTTCACTAATTATGGATGAACTTACTAGCCATCTTCTAGACGAAGTCCCATCGGAACCATTTTGTTTGAGTTGATTAGAGTAGAAACAGGATATCCGAAAGTAAAAAGGTGGGACAAAGATTTGTTATTTAGAATTATGAGTACAAAATGGCATGTATAGAATGTAACTTTAGCAAGATATACGAAGAAATGAGGTTAGATTGCACGTTGATGGCTAGGAATATCTAGAAATAGCGTGTTTGTTACTTTGAGGAGGATATTGTTTATAAAATCAATGCAGTATGTAATTTAGAGTTCTTCTGAAGTATTATGTCACAGGACAACTTTATTGGACTGTTACACGGTTATACATGTTTTACAGGCATTTAAGAAACAACATATCCAAAAGATGAGTGTTGCTGAAATGCGAACGTTGTGGTGGATGAGTAGCAAAATACTGTAAAAGAGGATAAGAAATGAGTGCATTCCTAAAAAGTTAGAGGTAGCTTCAATCAAGAATAAAATGAGACAGAATCATTTAAGATTTTTTAGGCATGGAAACCATTAAAGTGAGCAGTCAAGGGGCATTTATAGGATTGTAGTTAATGGAGCTAGGACCAAGGGAAGACATAAATAAACATGGATTGACCTAACAAGGATATGGCAGCCGTTAAGTTACCAAAGAAGATGGAGCTCGTTAAAGCTGAAAGGTTAAAAGTGACTCATGTATGCAATTCAAAAGAATTGGAATAAAGGCTTTGCAATGTTGCTGTTGCTGTTGTTCTCGTCGCCGAGGTTTCTGCTGTTGTTAGGTGCTGTGAGAAATTAGATATATCTAATACGATCAACTAGCTCAAAATTATTTAAATGGCATTGTCATACATGATTCACAAAATTAACGTGCAGGTTGGTATTTTGAGCTTCAATGTTTCTGCGACACAAGTGCCAACCTAGCATTACGTTTAAATATGATTAACTGTTTCTCTGTGATGAAAAAACAGTGGCTTACATAAGAATTCGAGTTGCTTACCTCCTGATACAGAAGATGTACTTTGTATTAGCTTTACTAGTTCACCAGTGGAATGCAACCCCCCCACTTGTACGTGCGTGAACTATCTTTCTCTGAAGGGAGCGCCAGTTGCTTTCCGCTCCATAATCCTCAATATTTTTCCTACCTCCTCCTCAGGCCAAGTATTCAAAATGTTCTCCGCCATTAAACTTCCCTGAAATGGCCCATTTGATTAGTCCAAACATGAAATTTTTTCCACATCAGAAGACCTAAGATTAGAAAACTATGTATTCTGCCTCACTCCTACGACAATCTCAATCCTAATATAAATTCCAAAGAAAATACAACTAAAACCACTAGCTAATGGAATCACAACCTAAAAGACTTATTAGCACATACATATACACAATAATGCCAATAAATTGGAACCTTCAGTAGCAAATTTGGCTCGTCAAACCTAGACATTGTTTTACCTGAAGCATAAGAAGGTGTGCCCATATGAAATGAAAAGAACTTGCAGGGATCCTGTTTCTAGCTTAAATATGCTAAGCAAATGACTTCATTAAATCAAGCAATACATTCTCAAAAAATTAAATGCATGCAATAAGTAAAAGTTCATCTAATCAGGACGCGCAACTTTGAACCAGTAATAACTCTATATTAAGGTGGTGTCCTGCTTTGAGATAAAAGATGAAATATTCTTGTTGAGATATTGCTCCTCTAAAGCAACCCATACAGATGGCTAAACCAATCACAATAACAATGATGTCTGGTTACGGAGAAACAGACTAAATGAATGGTCTTTACAGGAATCAAATCTGATGAGATCTCAAGCAAGACAGTCCGGATAGAAATTCCTGGTCAGGGATGCTAATTTTGGTTTATTGCTGCATGATTTTTTAGCACATGCAATTGCACGTTGCTAAATGATAATATGTATGGTTTTTAACTTTTAAAATTGTGTCCGTCGTTGTTATGTTAAGTTTCATGAATTAAATCTTTATGTCATTGGTTCCTCACTAAATGCATACAATTTAGGCTATTTGACTATTTCCCAAAAGAAGAAAAAGATTTTAAAACATGGTGAAATATTTTGTGTTGGGAAATATGATTTGTACAAGGAGTGATATATGAGTTGTATTAGGAGTAGAATAGAGATAAGAGTAAAAATAGATTTTCTAGTATTTATATTATAGTGCCTAATTAGGAGTCGTGGGAGTCCTTCGTGTATCATGAGTTGCAATTGTATTTGCCTATAAATAAGAGTATAAAGAGAGGACTCATCAACTCTCTAATTTGCATAATCTAACCCCTAAGGTTCTCTATCCTCCGCAACTTTCATTGTCGTCATCTCCGCTCGCCATCAAAACATCACCATCAACATCTCTCTTCCTCGTCATCTTCATTTTCTTTCTTTTCTTTCTTTTCTTTCTTCTTTTCTTTCTGTCAAATCTGATTTGAATTCATATTTGTAAAAAAAAAAAAAAAAACTTTGTTGGTCACGTGAAGAATAACAGTAAAAAAATTTTTGGTGATGGGCAGTTAAAGCTCATGATTCTTTTGGCATAAAAATTAATTTTAGTTTGAGTTTTAATTTTCTGATTTGAGTGTTTTAGTAATTTGGGAGGGTTCTTGATGGGACATCAATGTCATTTGAGAATTTGATTCGAGATTTTTCTTTTGTAGCCTAGTATTCTTTTTTTTCCTGTTTATTTAGCCTTGTAGTCTTTTAGTCACATATCAAATGTGTGAAGAGAAGTCTTATTTAAATTTAAATGCTCTATTGCTTTTGATAAATGCAGACTAAAATTTTGAGAAAAATTGTTTGGGTTATTTTTTCTTAAGGAGCGTGCCGCCCATAGCAGGGTGTGAAACCTAACTCTGAAGCTAAGATCGAGCGTGCGGCTGAAGAAGCGTAAGGTCAAGATCAATGAATATGTGGCGTGAAGTAACATTAGGTCCGGGAAGGTGAAAGGCCTTTTTTATTTATCCCTTAGGTTACCCATTGTTTTCTTTCATCTCTCTTCTTTTCCCAAAATCTTTACACCCTCCTCTTTCGTATCACATCAATTTGTTATAAGAGCATGATTAGAGAAAATAAACAATGATGAAATTAAAATTGTAATACAATTTTTTTGAAAAGAATCCCTAGGTGAAGCCAATACAATTTTATTTAAATTATTCATTGTTTCTTTCTTTTCATCTCTTTTGTCAAATAATCTGATTCATTTTTTCACAAATTTCAAAATAAATTACAAAATCTTTTCAATGTCCTCATTATCTTTTATCGCAAATTCTCACCATATCTAAATCCCAAGTTCCCAACCAAAATTCAAAAATCTCAACCTCAAATCAAATCCTCAGCCACAATCCCAAATCTTTAGCTACAAAATCACAACCAAAATATTAAAAAAGAAAGAAAGCCCCCTTGTTTTCTTTTCCCTCTTCTCTCTTTTTTTCTTTTTTCTCCCCTTCCCACGTAAACTCTCTTCTTTGTTTGTTCCCCTTGTGGACCCCACGGGACCCCCACAACTTTTCCCTCTCCTTTTCTTCTTCCGCTCTTTTTTTCCATTACCATGCAGCAAATCAAGAACCCATCACTTAGCAGCACAAAATTCCCCAACGTCCTTATCTCTTGTCCTCACGCAATCACTCACACACCCACAATTTGCTTGGCTCCCCTCCCTCTTCACGTCCGCGTCGTCCCCTCGTCTAGTATGTTCCTCTGTCTCCCTCCCCTCTCCACAACACCCACCACGCTATCTCCTTCAACCTCACAGTCGTGTGACCGTGTCCCTCCTCCTCTCATCCTCTTGTTCAGGTCAGCCATCAGCACATTCCTCGCCTCATTGTCGTTGTCCTGTCATACAAGCCCAATGATATCCCATTCGTCTCGATTTGCCACCATTACGGGACAGCATTGTCATCCACGACCATCCATCGAGTGACTCCCTTCTCCTCCGACTCCTTACATCTCCCTTAGTCGTGAGTCTCGGCTGAAAAGCACCATCTCCTTTGCGGCAGATCAACCAGCCCCCGCCATCGTCTTCCACATCATCTTATGTGATGCTGCCTTTAACTGTCGTCATTTCCAATGGTTTTGAAATCAAGTATGTTGTTGGTCGGATGAAAGTTTCGACTAATCTTCAATTGCACTACAACACAAAGACAACAACATCATCATCAAGAGAGTAAATCAATACCAAAGCAGCAACATCAGACATCAACAAGGACACATTGTCCGGATCAATAACTGTGAATCACAAGCATCAACAAGTCAACAGTACAAGATAAGTACCTCTCAATAACAGCTTCGGATCCAAATTCAGTGTCAAGCCACCACCATTTCATGTATACTCGACGAGATCGAGTTTTTCCCACCTGGCGAGAATGATGGGGACATCAATGACATTTGAGAATTTGATTCAAGTCCGTATTTTTCTTTTTAAGTCTAGTATGCCTTTTTATTTTTTTATTTTATTCAGTCTTTTAATCCCACATTGGATGTATGGAGCATAGTTCAAGGTATCGGCCGAGCCGTATCCGACTCAGCCCCTGACGATGCGACTTGGAAGCCCGAGTCAATCGACGGGCGCCGAGTCTACCCGGGTCGGGTCCGACTCGGACTCGACTCGGTCAAGGACGACTCGGCCGAGTTGACCGAGTCGAGTCCGAGTCGGACCCGACCCGGGTCGACTCGGCGCCCGTGAACCCCCATTTAAAGGGACAGAGTGAGAGAGAGATCAAATCTGATCTCTCTCTCACGCTGCCCTCTCCCTCTCCCGTTCCCCCCGCGTCGACGTCGCCGTCATCGTCGATCCTCGCCCTCGCAGGTACCTCTCGCTCTCTCCCTCTCTCTGTCTCTGTCTCTCTCTCCCGCTGTGTCTCTCTCTGTCAGACTCTCTCCCTCTCCCTCTCAGTCTCTCTCCCTCTCTCTGTCCCTCTCTCTCTGTCTCTCTCCCCCTCTCTCCCTCTGTGTCCCTCTCTCCCTCTCTGTCTCCGTCTCTCTCTCCCTCTCCCTCTGTCTCTGTCTCTGTCCCTCTCTGTCTCCGTCTCTCTCTCTCCCTCTGTGTCTCTCTCTGTCAGACTCTCTCTCCTTCTCCCTCTCAGTCTCTTTCCCTCTCTCTGTGTCTCTCTCTGTCCCTCTCCCTCTCTGTCTCTGTCTCTCTCCCTCTCTCTCCCTCTGTGTCCCTCTCTCCCTCTCTGTCTCCGTCTCTCTCTCCCTCTCCCTCTCCGTCCCTCTATGTCCCTTTGTGTCTTTCTCTCCCTGTCGGACTCTCTCTCTCTCCCTCTCAGTCTCTCCCTCTCCCTCTCTCTGTGTGTCTCTCTTTGTCCCTCTCTCCCTCTCTGTCTCTGTCTCTCTCTGTCTCTCTCTCCCTCTCCCTCTTTCTGTGTCTCTCTCTTTGTCCCTCTCTCTCCCTTTCTGTCTCCGTCTCTCTCCCCCCTCTGTGTCTCCCTCTCTCCTTCTCTGTCTCCGTCTCTCTCCCCTCAGTCCCTCTCTCCCTCTATTTCTCTCTCCCCTCAGTTTAATTTATTTGAGTTTAATGTAATTTAATTTAGTTTAGTTTAGTTAAACTTAATTTAAGTTAATTTAAGTTAATTTAATTTAATAAAATTTTGTAATTATAATTAAGTTAGGTAATTTAATAATTTTATTGAAGTTAGTTAATTAAGTTAGTGTAGGTTAATCTAGTATAAACTAGTTTAGATTAATTTAATTAGTTTCATTTAATTGAGTTTAATTTAATTTAAATTAGTTTAGTTAACTTAATTTAGGTTAATTTAATTTAATAAAGTTTTGTAATTATAATTAAGTTAGTTAATTTAATAATTTTATGAAGTTAGGTAATTAAGTTAGTGTAGCTTAATCTAGTATAAACTAGTTTAGTTTAATTTAATTTAGTTTCATTTAATTGAGTTTAATTTAATTTAAATTAGTTTAGTTAACTTAATTTAGGTTAATTTAATTTAATAAAGTTTTGTAATTATAATTAAGTTAGGTAATTTAATAATTTTATTGAAGTTAGGTAATTAAGTTAGTGTAGCTTAATCTAATATAAACTAGTTTAGTTTAATTTAATTTAGTTTCATTTAATTGAGTTTAATTTAATATTGTTTTAAATAGTTAATTTTAGTTTTAATTTAATTTAACAGATAATTTTTTAAATTTCAGTATGGCTCCAAAGCAACGCGATATTGGATGGGAACATGATACCCCTGTTGGTGGAAATAGAAAACTTGTGAAGTGTAATTATTGTGGGAAACAAGTACATGATGGTATCACTAAATTGAAGCAACATATAACACATGTACCCGGTCAGCTGGAAGGATGCTTGCGAGTATCAAAAGAGATATCTCAAATAATGAGATGACATCTTTTTGAAGGTAGCAAAGAAAGAGCGGCCATAAAATTCAAAAAAGAGCGACTTATGAGATCTTTAAGTGAGTAAGATTTTTATGATGTGACCGAAGAAGATTCTGATAATGAAATTGAAAAAGTTGGTGGTTTAGAAGGAGTTGAAATAACAACTAAAACAAGCTATGAAAGAAAGTCGTGAAATGGCTTAGAGATCGGCAGAATGAGTTGATATTGGTGGCAGTAGTTCGCAGCCTTCAGGACAGGGAGTAACCGTGGATTGCGTCGGAGTATGACTATGAGAGAAGATGAAATTTCAGCTCGTGATATTGATCCTTACATGTTCCCAACAAAACAGAAATCAATAAAAAGCAAGTTCTCAACTGAGAATATTAAAAAGGTTGGAAAATCCATGACGAAATTTTTTCACTACAATGCAATACCATTTAATGCAGCTGATAGTGGTCCTTACTACCAAGCCATGATTAATACTATTACGGAGGCAGGCCTAGGTGTAAAAGGCCCTACAGGGTACCAGATTGGCAATCTATATTTAGAGGAGAAAATGAAAGAAATTGAAGTATATATTGCTTCAATAAAAACAAAATGGCCGCAGTATGGTTGCACGATCATGTGTGATGGATGGAGTTCTCATAATAGAAAGTCTATTGTTAATTTTATGATTTATTGTGATAGAAGCATGATCTACCATACTTCTGTTGATACTACTAATATCTCGAAGACTGCTGATTATATATTCTCGCTAATGGATAAAGTTGTTGATGAAGTTGGTGAAGAAAATATCGTGCAGATTGTAACAGATAATGAGGCAAGTTTCAAAGCAGCTGGTCACATGTTGATGGAGAGGAGAAAACATTTGTTTTGGTCTCCCTGTGCAGCACATTGCATTGATTTGATGCTTGAAGATATTGGCTCTTTGAAATCAGTCAAGGAGACATTAGATGACGCTAAGATGATCACATCATTCATTTATAATAGCCTCAAAGTGGTGAAGAAGCTATTTATCAGAAATAGAGATTTGTTGAGACCAGGTATAACACGGTTTGCCACCGAGTTTATTTCTATTGAAAGCCTTATTCGCTATGAGCAAGATTTAAAAAGAATGTATACGATCACCGATTGGCGTGAATTCAACAAGGAAAGGAGTAGAAGAATTGTGCGAGATAAGGTTTCTAATCTCATTCTGACTGACCGATTTTGGAAGAAGACAAGAAAGGTCCAAAACATTATGGATCCTCTTATTAGAGTCTTAAAGATAGTGGACCAGGACAAGAAACCTACATTATCTATTATATATGAAGCTATGAATAGAGCAAAATTGGCTATAAATGCATCAAATAAGAACTGAAAGAAGTACTGGGATATCATTGATAGAAGATGGGAGGGACAATTGCATAAACACTTGCATGCTACTGGTAATTCATTTGCCTAGAAATCATATTTGTTGACTAAAAATTGAAACTGTCATATCATAACAATCATGTGCTTACATTATTGCAGCATATTTTTTAAATTCAGCACTCCAATATTCAAAAAACTTTTCTACACATCCAGAAGTGAGAAATGGATTAAATGAGGTCATTAAAAGATTGGAGCCAGATATGAATAAAGAAGCAAGAGCTATTAATGAGGGAATAATAATTTATTTATTTCATCGATAAAATGTTATGCAAATATTAACACTTGTGATGTGTATTCTCACAGATAAAATTATTATATATGGAGTTGGAGAATTTGAAAGTTCACTAACTAGAAGAGCAGTGCAACAATCTCTTCCAGCTGATTGGTGGATTAATTATGACAAAAAAGCTCCCAATCTGCAGAAAATTGCTATCAAAGTTTTAAACCAAACATGTTCTTCATCGGGTTGTGAAAGAAATTGGAGCACGTGGTCGCTGATTCATACAAAATTACGCAACCGGTTGGCAATGAACAAGTAGCATAAACTAGTATTTGTGCATTACAATATGCGGTTGCGAGTAAGAAGACATGCAAAAGCGACACTGATGATTATTACAACCCAATTGATCTGAACAATATTTTCAATGATGATGATATTTGGATGAGTGGATTCGTGAGGGAGATCAGCCGATGTTACCACCAGATGACTTAAGTTGGTTGGATGAAGGTATTCGTCGTAGTGACAAAAGTGGCGGTGATGACGGTGATGATGGTGATGGCAGTAATGATGACGGCGGTGATGATGATGGCGGTGATGGTGGTGAAGGTGATGACGGCGGTGATGATGGTGATGGGGTAATGATGAAGAGACTCATGGTGTTGGTGGAAGCCAACGAGGTGGTGCTTTAACATGGGATTCAGAATATTATGCCACACAAGATACAGATCATGGAGGCCGGGTAGGGATTTCGCAACAGCGTAGGCATTTGGATCGATTGGTCGATTTCAGTTCTAGCGATGATTATTCGAGTGGACATGATAACTACTCACATGGTCATCATAGTCTTGAAGGTCATTTACAGGGGTTGGGTTTGACATCTGGCTAATATTCTGGCACTGATTATTCTAGCACTGGTGAATATTCTACTAGCAACGCTGAATATCGAGGTTTTTGATATTATCACCATGGAGCTGATATTGCACAACCCCTACCGCCATATTACTCTGATAGTGGATCCTCTGGCCAATCATCTCAGCCTACAGGATCTCACCCACAAACATATTATTATCCTTATGAAAACTATATACCTGATTTCTATACTTATCGCGGGGATGATAATGATGATTTTGTGCCTCCTCGTAATTCAATGTGGAAATGACTATATGAGCAGGTACTTATGAATTATTTTGTGCAATTTACTATATTATGCATGTATTTTGATATTTTTCTACCGACGACGCTTGTATTTATACTTTCACGTTATGTTTTGAGTACTAGGTGATATGTTTTGAATATGTGATACATGAATTTTGATGTCTACATTTTTTATAATTTGTCATGTTTTTTTATTATTTTTTTGGCATTCTATGTAGCGTTTTGCGCGTATCGTCCGAGTCCTATCCGAGTCGCCGAGATCGATCCGTCTCGGTGCCGGTCGAGTCGGCGGCCGAGACCGAGACTTTGAACCATGGTATGGAGAGAAATCAGAGTCTTATAAACTTATTTAAAGGTTCTACTGCTTTCAATAAAGGTAAACTAGAATTTTGAGAAAAATTGTTTGGGTTATTTTCCTTGAGGGGCATGTCGCTCATGGCAGGATTGAAACCCTAACTATAAAGCTAAGATCGAGCGTGCAGCATGAAATGACGTGCGGTCAAGATCGATAAATATGTGACATGAAGTGGCATGAGGTCCAAGAAGATGAAAGGACTTTTCATTTATCTCTTTGGTAACTCATTTTTTTCTTCGCTCATCTTTTCTTAAAATTTTTAAATCTCTATCTTTCGTTTCACATCAATTTGGTATCAAAATATGGTTAAAAAAATAGTGAATGATGAAATTAAAATTGTAATACAATTTTTTTTGAAAAGATTCCTGATGTGAAGTCGATACAATTTTATTTGAATTATTCATTGTTTCTTTCTTTTCATCTCTTTTGTCAAATAATCTGATTCATTTTTTCTACAAATTTAAAAAAATTACAAAATCTTTTCAATCTCCTCATTATCTCGTATCTTATCTCAAATTCTTACCAGGTATCTCAAATCTCAACCAAAATTCAAAATCTCAAACCCCAAATCAAATTCTCAGCCACAATCCTAAATCTTTAGTTACAAAATCACAACCAAAATATTAAAAAAGAAAGAAAGCTTCTTGTTTTCTTTTCCTTCTTCTCTTTCTCTGTTTTTTCCTCCCCTCCCCACGTGAACAACTCTCTTCTTTGTTTGTTCCCCTTGTGGACCCCACGGGACCCCACACCTTTCCCTCTCCTTTTCTTCTTCCGCTTTTTCTTCCTTTACCTTGCAGCAAACCGAGAACCCATCACTCAGTAGCACAAATTCTCCAACGTCCTTCACTCTCGTCCTCGCGCAATTACTCGCACACCCACAATTTGCTCAGCTTCCCTCCCTCTTCACCTCTGTGTCGTCCCCTTGTCTAGCATGTTCCTTTGTTTCCCTCCCTTCTCCACAGCACCAACCACGTCATCTCCTTCAACCTCACAGTCGTGTGACCGTGTCCCTTCCTCCTCTCATCCTCATCTTCAGGTCAACCACTAGCACATTCTCCGCCCTCGTTGTCGTGTCCTGCCGTACAATCCCAGCGATATCCCCTGTTTTGGTTTGCCACCATTGCGAGACAGCGTCGTCGTCATCCACGACCAGCCATCGAGCGACTCCCTTCTCAGACTCCAGCCATCTCCCTCAGCCGTGAATGTCGGCTAAAAGCACCATCTCAATTGCGGCAGATCAACCAGCCCCGTCATCGTCTTCCATGTCATCTTATGCGGTGATGCATTTGACTGCCATCATTTCCAATGGTTTTGAAATCAAGTATGTTGTTGGTATGTTGTAAGTCGACTAATCTTCAACTGTACTGCAACACAAAGGCAACAACAACATCATCCAACACTAGAACAGAAACAACAGACATTAACAAGGACACGTTATTCGGATCAACAACTGCTAATCACAAGCATCAACAAGTCAACAGTACAAGATGAGTACCTGAGAACTAGCTTCTCAATAACAGCTTCGGATCCAAATTCAGTGTCGAGCCACCAGCACTTCATGTATACTCAACGAGATCGAGTTATTCCTACCTGGCGAGAATGATAGGGACATCAATGTCATTTAAGAATTTTATTCAAGTCTATTTTTCTTTTGGAGTCTAGTATGTCTTTTTTTCTTTTATTTTATTCAGCTTTGTAGTCTTTTAGTCCCACATCGAATATGTGAAGAGAAGTCAGTCTTGTAAGCTTAGGCTCTATTGTTTTCAATAAAGGCAAACTAAAATTTTGAGAAAAATTATTTGGGTTGTTTTCCTTGAGGGACGTGCCGCCCATCGCAGGGTATGAAATCCTAACTGTGAAGTTAAAATTGAGCGTGCGGCGTGAAGCGACGTCGGGTCAAAATCAATGAATATGCGGCATTAAGCGACATGAGATCCGAGAAAGTGGAAGGCCTTTTCATTTATTTCTTTGGTAACCCATTATTTTCTTTCATCTCTCATCTTTTTTCAAATTTTTAGAGACTCCATCTTTCGTTTCACATCAATTTGGTATCAAAATATTGTTAGGGAAAATAATGAATGATGAATTTTAAATTGTAATACAAGTTTCTTGTGAAAATATTCCCGATGTAAAGTCAATACAATTTTATTTGAATTATTCATTATTTCTTTCTTTTCATCTCTTAGTCAAATAATCTAATTTATTTCTTTTTTCACAAATTTTAAAAAAAAATACAAATCTTTTCAATCTCCTCATTATCTCTTATCTTATCTCAAATCCTCACCACACATCTCAAATTCCAACCACAATTCAAAATCTCAAGCCTATATCAAATCCTCAGCCACAATCCCAAATCTTTAGTTATAAAATCACAACTAAAATATTAAAAAAGAAAGAAAGAAAGTCCCACTGTTTTCTTTTCCCTCTTCTCCCTCTTTTTTCCTTTTTTCCTCCCCTCCCCACTTGAACAGCAACTCTCTTCTTTGTTTGTTCCCCTTGTGGACTCACGGGACCCCACACCTTTTCCTATCCTTTTCTTCTTCCGCTCTTTCTTTATCTTTACCCTGCAACAAACCGAGAACCCATCACTTAGCAGCACAAAATTTCCCAACGTCCTCTATCCTCGCGCAATCACTCGCACACCCACGATTTGCTCGGCTTCCCTCCCTCTTACCTTTGCGTCGTCCCTCGTCTAGCTTGTTGCTTCGTCTTCCTCCCCTCTCCACAACACCCAACACGCCATCTCCTTCAACCATACAGTCGTCTGACCGTGTCCCTTCCTACTCCCATCCTCGTCTTCAGGTCAGCCACCAGCATATTCCCTGCCCTCGTTGTCGTCGCCCTGTTATACAATCCCAGTGATCTCCCATTCATGTCAGTTTGCCCCCATTGCGGGACAATGTCGTTATCATCCACGACCAGCCATCGAGCGACCAGTGTTCTAAATAGCGGCCACGACGGCCACATCGCCCGGGAAAATTTATCGGGGATAAGGATATATCAAGGATATATCGGGGATATTTACAAAAATCGGATGTCAAAATTAGATTGTAAATATACATATATTCTTATCTTAAATCACATCTCAATGAGACAATATATGCATAAATTATATAAAGCTACATAAAACATCATACTTATATGTTTAAGATATACTTAACTCGATAACTTGCATTAAGCCTATGAATCCATAATCACTATCCAAGTGTAGAATCTTCACAAATGCCCCATTGCCACATCGCTCGAATCACCCAAATACCTAACCTAGAAATTGAGTGTAAAACGCTATATCGGGTCCAAAATCGCCAAAATTGCGGCCGATATATCGGGTCCATGCCTATTTATCGGCAATTTTGGGTGAAAAACGCTATATCGGTTTGGATGTGCCAAATCATTGCGGCTAGGTGCCGTAAACGCAATATCGGCGCAATATCGGGATTATATCGAGAATATTTAGAACATTGCGAGCGACTCTCCTCTGACTGCTTATTCCCGTGTCCTCTCGACGGCCATCTCTCTCAACCATGACTGATGGCTGAAAGACACTATCTCCACTACGGCAGATCAACCAGCCCTTGCCATCGTCTTCCACGTCATCTGATGCGGTGCTGCCTTTGACTGCCATCATTTCTAATGGTTTTGAAATCAAGTATATTGCTGGTCTGTTGTAAGTCGACTAGTCGACTGATTTTCAATTGCATTGCAACACCAAAGCAACAACATCATCAAGATAATAAATCAACACCAAAACAGCAACATCAGACACCACGAGTTCAAGTCATCTAGATCAACAACTGTGAATCACAAGCATCAATAAGTCAACAGTACAAGATGGGTACTGAGAACATGCTTCTCAATAGCAGCTTCGGATCCAAATTTAGTGTCGAGCCACCACTATTTCATGTATACTCAACGGGGTCGAGTTCTTCCCGTCCGGAGAGAATGATGGGGACATCAATGTCAAGAATTTGATTCGAGTCTGTGTATTTCTTTTTGAGTATAATATGTCTTTTTTCTTTTATTTTATTTAGTCTTGTAGTCTTTAGTCCCACATCGGATGTCTGAAGAGTAGTCAAAGTCTTTTAAGCTTATTTAAAGGCTTTATTGATTTCAATAAAGGCAGACTAGAATTTTGAGAAAAATTGTTTAGGTTGTTTTTTTCTTGAGGGGTGTGTCGCCCATGGTAGGGTTTGAGACCCTAACTGTAAAGCTAAGATCGAACGTGCGACATGAAGCGGTGTGAGATCAAAATCAACGAATGTGTAGCGTGAAGCGGCATGAGGTCTGAGAAGATGGAAAGCCTTTTCATTTCTCTTAGGTAACTCATTGTTTTCTTTCATCTCTGATCTTTTTCCAAAATGCCCCCACTCTTTCGCTTCACATCAGTTATTTTGCTTGTTTCTGTGAGTTTTGAGTGATAATTGAAGAGATGAAGCCAGTACTTTCTAAGTTTGTATCCGAGAAGATCGCTGATAGTAAGTTGAATGGTGACAACTTTCTACGATAGAAACGAGTTATTGAGATTCATCTTACTGGGAGCGCTAAGGGTCACCAGCTGACCGACGATCCCCTCGATCCAAAGATGCAAACTTGAAAGTAAGACGATGCACTACTTCTAAGACAGATCTAAAACAATATGGATCCACGTGTTCAGCATCTGGTTCTATAATGTAAAACTGTAAAAGAGATGTGTATTTACTTAGACAGATTGTATTCAGGAGGCAGCAACTTGAGTCAAGCCTATGATGTTATTCAAAAGCTCTTCGAAGTATATAGGAAGTTGAATGTTGGACCAGTTCTATGTTAACTTCAACAAACTTTTTGAGGTTAAGAAGATTTTTTCTATCACAGCTGATGTGAAGGAGATGCAGGAGAGGTGCAACAAATTGATTTTGTTTTCTTAAGAGCACTACATTCAGAGTTTTCGAAGGCTCAACCGAATGTAATTGGTAGCTTTATGTCAAGTCAAGAATACCTACCACTCTTACGTGAAGTTATTCCTTCGAAGTCATAGAATCCAGAATCCAGCCATTAGGGAACCTAGGATCATTCTGCTCTTGCAGTCCAAGGCAGAACAACAGGAGATAGAGATCGTGGGAGTGATTTTGGAGGTAGATGCCGTGTCGTGGTGGTCGTTTAGGGTGATGAGCAAAAGAGGTGATTTATTATTATTATTGTAAGGAACCAGGTCACATCAAGTACAACTGCCCACTACTGCAAGGAAAAAGCAGCAGTAGTAGCCGTTTTGATCTGCTCATATAGTCACAGCTCAGAAGGAGAATCTGATAGCAAGAGTTGCGTCCGTGAGGAGCAGATGGAACAGTTGTGTCAGATGTTGTAGCAGTTTCAAATATCATCCACTCCACCTTCTTCCACAACCACTTTAGCCGGATAGGCAATCCCACCACGTTTCTTACTTCATCTAGTTTTCCTGCTTGGATTATAGATTCAGGAGATTCAGATCACATGATTGAAAATAAAGGTATTGTGTTTTCTCTTGATTCTACGTGTTCTTTTCGCTCTGTTACATTAGCTGCTGGTTTTACTTCTTCTGTTCAAGGCAAGGTTTTGTTATTATAATATTAAAGATCTTCAATACTGATAGTAGAATCTATCCAGGTACCAACCATTTCCTTCATTTCTACAAGCCAACAACACAATTGCTAAATTTCTTAATGCTAAGTAATTCTTATATTTCCAGTCGTTTTAGCCTCAATACATACTCAAAGTGTGTGATAATGCAGCTTCAAAGCAAGTGAACGTCATACTCTACAAGCAGAAAAGTGAATTGTAAGTCGAGGTTTGCACCGAAAAGGGCATACCTCAAGCTTTCGATACACCTCTGAAGAGTCTGGATTTTACTCCTGTGTAGCTCATCTGAGCCATCAATATGGAATATGGTTAGATGTGAGAAATTCATGGCTCCATTTAGAGGCATTGACTCATATGCATATTCAAGTGGAAGGAAGGTAGTTAGGGGAAAGACCGTTCAGTTACCTGGCAATCATGAATCATGATAAGCATGGTACAATGGAAAATTAAACTGAGGATTAATGTGCTTTGTTGAAACTGAACACCTCAAACTTGAGTTATCTAAACATGTTTTAGTATCATAACAAAGGATAACCCACACACACAGCAAATCATTCTCTTAGGCCCCTTATTCACCCACAGTTTCCACTGCTAATAAATCTGCTACATTTTCGCTTGCTTGTTGTATGTTAGCAATAGTTATCCAATCCAACCGATCTCCACACAAGTTGCAGTTGTTGAGACTGAGTAGACGCTAAAAGAATTTCACTGGTAACTGTGCAAATCTACCAAAATTATAATCTTTTAACAATTGCATTCGACTAGAGAGTGTTCATGTTAAACTCTAAAAGTACGAGTTAACACCTTTTCCACC